>APFE031369001.1:0-16751 GCA_000404065.3 Pinus taeda
TATCACTTGATGTTCGGAAAGCAGCCCATTTTTCCTATAGAATTCGAGATCCAAACGCTGCGAACTGCCCAAGAAGTCGTATTGGATTTAAGTGAAGCACAAAAAAATCGATTACAGCAAATTAATGAGTTAGATGAAATAAGGCTCTCTGCATTACAAAATACAACACTTATTCAACAGCAGAGAGCCAAATGGCACGATGCGCTCATCAAAGACAAGATATTTCATGAAGGAGACTGGGCTCTGTTATATGATTCTAGATTTCAGGATTTCCCGGGGAAGCTTCAGACTCATTGGTTGGGACCATACGAGATTCGAAAAGTCCATGACAATGGGACCCTTACTCTGACTACAATCGATGGGTCCGGATATACATTTAAGGTAAACGGACATCGAGTTCGTCTGTACCACAAACCTCTCACTCGGGAGTCTTTTTGTCAGCAGCTACGCCAGGACACTAATATCACGATTATGGGCGAGGAAGAAAAAACTTCCTCCCCTTTAGATCAGTAAGAAATTCATCTCTTACCACATTTTGTATATATTGTAAATTCTGTATATATGTGTGTTTTTCCGTTCCTTTTCAAAAGGAACAGCACTTGCGTGCTTTGCCGTTCCTTTTCGAAAGGAACAACACTTCTTGGTTTTTGCTGTTCCTTTTCAAAAGGAACAACACTTTTTGGTTTTTGCTGTTCCTTTTCAAAAGGAACAACACTTTTTGGTTTTTGCCATTCCTTTTCAAAAGGAACAACACTTTTTGGTTTTTGCCGTTCCTTTTCAAAAGGAACAACACTTGCGTGCTTTGCCGTTCCTTTTCAAAAGGAACAGCTCTTGTGTGTTTTGTCGTTCCTTTTCAAAAGGAACAACACTTTTTGGTTTTTGCCGTTCCTTTTCAAAAGGAACATCTCTTGTGTGTTTTGTCGTTCCTTTTCAAAAGGAACAACACTTTTTGGTTTTTGCCGTTCCTTTTCAAAAGGAACAGCACTTGCGTGCTTTGCCGTTCCTTTTCAAAAGGAACAGCTCTTGTGTGTTTTGCCGTTCCTTTTCAAAAGGAACATCACTTTTTGGTTTTTGTCGTTCCTTTTCAAAAGGAACAGCTCTTGTGTGTTTTGCCGTTCCTTTTCAAAAGGAACAACACTTTTTGGTTTTTGTCGTTCCTTTTCAAAAGGAACAGCACTTGCGTGCTTTGCCATTCCTTTTCAAAAGGAACAGCTCTTGTGTGTTTTGCCGTTCCTTTTCAAAAGGAACAACACTTTTTGGTTTTTGTCGTTCCTTTTCAAAAGGAACAGCACTTGCGTGTTTTACTGTTCCTTTTCAAAAGGAACAGCACTTGCGTGCTTTACCATTCCTTTTCAAAAGGAACAGCACTTGTGTATTTCGCCGTTCCTTTTCGAAAGGAACAACACTTTTTGGTTTTTGCCATTCCTTTCCAAAAGGAACAACCCTTGTGTGTTTCGTCGTTCCTTTTCAAAAGGAACAACACTTTTTGGTTTTTGCCGTTCCTTTTCAAAAAAGGAACAACACTTCTGTGTTTTTGCTGATTCGCTTCGCTCAGATGAAGGATGTGATGTCCATTCTCTTTCCAAAGCCATAAAGAGCAGCTATATACTTATGCCATGATCATAAAAGCCAAGACATACCGAGATCAGCATATCATAAATCGCTATTTTTAACAGCCCTAGTATTGATGCAACAGCAAAGGAAGGATTCATACACTCATTATTCTGACTGTCATAGTCTCACCTTCTCTGCCTTATTGGAAATCTTTATCATTTTGAACCCCTGCAATTTTTCCCTATTATTACTTGGAAATAAGAACAGAAGATTTATATTCTCCTATTGGGATAACAAGACTTCTTTCGCCATTCCCACTCTTAAGGAGGGCTGAACCACCCTTATGTGTAATTGCACAAGAGCAAAAGTCTGTTTTAAAGAAAAAAAGAGCAAAAGCAAAATAAAAAGAGAAATTATCTGTCAAATGTAGGATAGGGGGTTTCATTAAAGAACCAGCCTACTATGATCATAAGATTGGAAGTGAAGTGGCATTCCCATCAATGGCCACCACACCAGGGAAATGGTCCAACGGGTTCGCTATATGAACAAACCTTGGAACAGGGGGTCTCATTACGAGCCAGCCTACCCACGTTTCACACCTCTCTGGTGAATGGCATCATGGTTATCTGGTTACCAAGCCAGCATGATGACCTGCATTTTGACAAGAAATGCTCTTCAACAATACACAAAGGATAATGGTTCCAGGGTGAAACAAACAACTCTGCCAAGGTTATGAACACTTGTCGGCAGCAGAGCTCTGTTAATGGTATCGGAGTCATAATATTCACACCAATTAGGATCATATTAAAATACTTCTTTTTCTATCCTCGTAATAATTACATCTTACACGTTCATAGATACGTCGCATAAATACCTATCACCCCCAATCATGGCAAAGGCATCGACTATGACTACCGCAGGCTTTATATGAGCGCCAGATGTCCTACCCTCCTGTCTTGCATCACATCATGCAAGCTTATGCAAAACACGATCTATCCTTCGCCTCGATATCGGTATTTCTTTGTCTAATCTGAAAACTTGGCAAATATCCATATGCTGCTTCTTTATGACTTGGCGACGGGATGGCGGCCCTTCCTCTATTTGACGGCTGGGACAGCCTATCATATTGTGTTGGGGGGGGGCGACCTCATTACTCCGCCGGCCACGTCTTAGCTCATCATTCAGAAATGATATGGTACGAAGGTATGATATGGGTTAACGGCATGATAATGCTATTTTTGCAAAGAATTGTTATTTACAAGCTATTTTCATGCATGCTCTGTGCTTTTGCTGCGATTACGTTCTTTGCGACTGGTAATTGTTGTTCCATCTAGATTCCGAAATAGAACCATGGGAGGCAAGGCTATCAGAAGCGAGCCCAATAAGCTATAAGTCTCCGAAGCCACGCGGGCGATCTTAGAAAGGGCAGGATGGCTAATTTATTTCAGCCGCCTGCGTGAATCAAATGAAACTGTGGCCATGGAATTCCTGCAGAATTTGCAGGAAAAACATTCCGTAGTAGGTGGGAAGCAGATAATGGTCGCGGAGGAAATAATCGCAGAAGTAACAAGACTGCCAGCCTCAGGACCAACATGGACGAGAAAGAAGGAAAGACTGCAAAAGACCATAGAAATTTTCCAAGATGAAGGACAGAAGCTGACAGTGAAGGGAAAAGGAGTGCTGCCGGCAACGCTAGGAGAACCTTGGAGCGAGCTGGCGAAGGTAGTGCAGAGCTACATCACCTGCGAGGGGCGAAAAGATGTGGTAAGACCGCGTCAC
Source organism: Pinus taeda (assembly GCA_000404065.3). Classification (NCBI taxonomy): domain Eukaryota; kingdom Viridiplantae; phylum Streptophyta; class Pinopsida; order Pinales; family Pinaceae; genus Pinus; species Pinus taeda. The sequence goes on from APFE031369001.1 coordinate 3,334, forward strand.
CTTAAGATTCTTGCTGTATTAAAAGGAAAATGTTCTGTGAACCTTCCCACATTGTTAAATTCATTACTGCATAATGCCTCTCAATGCCTGAAAAAGGCACACCATGAAGACGCAATGGTTAGCCACCATGGGCTGATTCGACTGATAGTGAGCCACAGTCTCACTCAGCAGTAGAGTAACTGGGGGGAGCTTATTACAACAATAGGAGGGGGAGTGGCATTGCCATCCCCAAAGATTAAGCACCCTGCTAGTACCTCTGAAGCACCTGAGAAGCCCAGAGAATCGCCAAAACCTAAGCACCCCTCGGATACACCCGAGCAACCCAAGAAGCGCATGAAAATAGTCAAACGAAAACGTTCCTCTAGAGCATCGGGACAGGAAGAGAAATACAAGGAACAGGCCAGAGGAGAACGTGCTGCCTCGAAACGTAGGCATTCCTCTGGCACTCCTGAGCAAGCTGAAAAACGCAGGAAGATGGTGGTGGAAGAACAGGTGGCCAGTACATCCGAACAGCCTGAGAGGCGTAGGAAGTCAGCTAGATTGGCAAGGATAAGAGGCAGACTGGAGAAAATCCAGCTAAGCATTGACCAGCTGATCGAAATAACAGAGGAACCACCAGCACCAGAACAGGAACCCTCGGGGGAAAATAAGGAACAAATTGAGGACAGAGCAGAGGCCGAGGAAGGGAGTGAACATTCACACTCTGAGGCCAAGGCCAACCACTGAACAGTCAATCCAGGAGGAAGGGAATGAACACTCACACTCTGAGGCCGAGGCCAACCATTCGGAGACAGCCGCTGAACAACCAATTCAGGAGGAAGAAATGGGACAATTGAGGGACAACCCTCCACAAATTCCCATGGGCGAAGAAGAGCTGGCCACCATCTTGGCTAGCTTGGGAGATTATGCTTCACCGTCTAGTACAGCAGACCCCCCTGAATTACCCTCCGAAGGAGAAGCACATCAAGAATTGCATGAAGAAACGGCAGGAGGAGAAAATTCCCCTGTTGTTGATAAGGAAAATGGAAACACAGACCAGGAACAACCCGTCCCCAAGACACAGGAAGAAAACCCACTTGTTGATACCACAGGGACTGAAAATGATTGTCGGGAACACTCCGTCCCCATAACACCGGAAGAAACCCTCGATGAAAGAAGAGCATAAATAAGGGCCGCTCATGTGCCCACAGCTGAGGCAAGGGAAATTAAGAAATTGAGGAAGAAATAACAGAGGCTGCTGAATATCATAGCCCAGCTTCGGTAGAAAATTCGAAGTTTGAAAGCCATTCTGAGGATAAGGGGGCCGATAAGAAGAAAAAGAAGAATAAATATGGCTGGATACCATCAGATGAGAAGGAAAAGGGCTCACAGGCGCCTTGGAGGTCAATACTCCACTGAGGGACCCACGACTGTTCCAGCCAGCACTGAAGAACTAAATGTCGTTCCATCTGGTATGGAACAACAGAATTCCGCCCCTATTAACAATAAGGAACAGCCTGCTATTCAAAATAGCCCAGTGGGACCAGCCGCTATTCCAATCAAGACCGAACCGCAAGACGACATTCCATTCACAGAGGGGCCATCATACCCCTTCATTCATATTAAGAAAGAAAGGGAAAGCAAAGCAGTTCAAACCGAGGCACCCAGGCAGCGAAACAGAAAGATCCAGGTGAGGCTCCCTGCCTCTGAGAAATCATGGAGAATGGATCCAAAAACTAAGGCATTACACCACGAAATGAAGCAGGCCCGACAGGAGGCTGACCAGCAAAGGGAACAAAGGATCCATCGGGAAAAATACGAGGAGTTGCAGCAGGAAATTGAGCAGTTAAGGGAACAAATGATCCCCCGGGAAAAACATGAAGAGCTGCAGCAGCAACTACGGAACATAAGTCAATCAGAAAGTCAGGCCTTTGAAGGATGGCAGAAGGAACAGGAGAAGGTCGCCAAGGTAACACGTCGTCTAGACACTGTTATCAAACAATTGGACACTGTATGTTCGCTGTATGATGATGTTTTGACTTGCAGAGCCCCTGCAAAGAATTATGCTTTATTTCTCCTTCAAAGGTATTTAAGACTAAAGATAAAATCCGTTAGGGCAGGTGCCCCCATTCAGATTAATACTGTCAACGATTTCATTGATTGTTGTAAACACTATGGGGTTAAGGTCCAGCGGTCCCTATGTGAGTTCTATCTGCACAATATGGTGCTGGAGCAGGAAACGGATCTAAACCCTGGCCCTTTTGTGGGAGATGTACAGCTACAAGCCTTCGTTTCGTTTGGGGTCAATCAGTTGAAGTGGCTCAAGGCCTACAATGCCTTCCAGAGGCAGGAGAGCAGCCTAGATCTATGGGTCAGGGCCGAGCCTAGAGACCCCATTCAACTATGGCAATCACACAAACGCCTTATGAGAACCCCAGGTGTCATGGAACTGCTAGGGCCCATGCATGAGGGTTTGATCCGAGATAGCTTGGAATACTTTCTGGCTATTAAGGATTCTGCCCTAGAGTCTGCCAAATTCCGCTATTGGGTTTCTTCCCCAAACATTCAGCTCAGGGAGCCATTCAAGTACGAGAATTTTGAGCTGGCGGCTGAACGGTTGGCCCTTTACAGCCAGCACATCTTGCGTGCTGGGCCGTCTTGGTTAGGATACCGGTTCCGTAGCCCAATTATTTGGCATCCTGCACCTGGGTACCAGGCCTTGTATGAGATGCCTGCAGATCAATTGGACCAATTATTCGATAATTTGGTTGCTCACCATGGTTGTAGGCCTCCTCACGAAGTGCCCTCTCCTGCCTATTCTCTTACAACTCTCCATGTTAATTATAACGTTTTCATGAGGCCATGAAACAGAGTAAGTCGGGGGGTGTGTAGAGCATTGGAAAGGTATGTTTTAACGCATAACTTAGTAGTGTTTCAAGCAATAGTTGTAGCCTTTTATTTATTATACAATAGGGAGAATGCAATGGGAAATAATATGAATGATCCAATTACTAAAAGTATCTTCTTTCATGCAGGTAAGGACAAAAGTAAGAAGGCGCGGTGCTAAACAAGAGTCCCATGATCAGATAACGGCTGTCCCCCTAATTCCGAATAAAGTCCAGACCAGGACGAGTGAATTGAGGCAGATCATTCCAGGATGAGATCAAGGACTGTCAGTTCGGAAGACGAGGAAGAAAAAAGAACAGAGTTAGCTGTTTAACAGATCCCTCAGGATCTTTGATCCTGAGGGATCGTTACGTTCAATTATTTTGTTGTTTAGTTAACTCCGCCATTACTTGTATAAGATGGGGCGGCATCAAAGACTTAGGGGACGTCGGGACTATTGTGTATGTTTTACTTTCTGTTTCATAAACCGCACTATTGGTTATACTCAGACTATCGAGTCTCTTTGAGATTCAGTTTTGTTGTATCACTGATGCTTTAATATAATACATTCGGCGTTAAGTTCTTCCTGCGTCTGAAGTAAGTTACGGCGGTGCCATTGAGAGCTAAGGGCCCGGCTCCAACGGACACTGGGTGATTGTATCATTATAGTTTGGTTTTGTATGGTTTGTTTACTGTTCTCTATAATTTGTTATACGCATATGCTGTTTCATACTTGGTTATCAGTAGTTTTCCTTTTGTAAATCTTTGTAACGAGTTTGCAGCATATTTCCAGGATTGATCACATAACAAGTTGTTCACTTTCGTTACAGATTTCATAGGTGGAATGTTTCAGCTGCATATGGTCGATGTAATGAACTATTGGTAATCATTTCAGATTATGTTTGTATATGATTGACGTTTCCTGTTTATGGTGATTTGTTGTTCCATTTGGTTAATTGTCTACTTGTACAAAAGATTGCCTTTATTTGCATGAGAGTTGGTGCCAAGAATTAAGAGGGTTGAACTCGCGAGACTTAGTTTCTTTACTGCTGTTCCTTTTATTGCTGTTCCATTCTGCTTTCTTGCTGTTCCTTTTTACTTGCATTCCTTGATATTGTGTGGGAGGAGGATCAAGGCTGTCGTGAGACACAGCAGACGCTATTATGCTCCCAGATCCATGATCCATACTCTAGTTTCTTTTCCTTTATCAGTTTCTAAAGGGATGGGTTATTGATTCCGTACCCTTGACTGACAAAGTTGCCAAGTGTGAATTCTTTATGAAAAAGTAATTTAGCATAGCTTAGCATCCATTTACTCTTTTATTTCTTAGATCTATACTATGAAGCATTACTCTGACAAATCGCCTCAAATTGAGATACCCTTCGCAATAACAAAAACGTTCCCGGATTGACCTATAATGTGAGATAACTAGAGGTGAAAAAGGCCCTTGTTACAGCTCTACATAGACCTATCTAGGCCACAAATCTCGGCCTCTTGAAAATCATGCAATTCGGCCCTAGGAGCAAACCTCTATAGCTAGGCCCTGAGGCAATATTTGAACACAATTCAAACTTGTAGTAGATCCTATTTTCACCCTTATATGGCATATCCTTGGCCCTATGTAAAGCATGAGAATACCTCTACTTTAGAGTTGTAGTCACTCAAATTCGTGAGAAATTTATGCTTCAGATATGTAGCCACATAATTCGGTCCTGGAAAAGCTTGGAAACTGTGACAGACTTGACACTTTTGGACTTGTGGAGAGTTTAGGATTTTGGCCTCTAGGAATAAAGGTTCATTCACAAACTTGAGCATATTTTATGGATCTTGTTGAACCTATAATAGATTTTGCGACTACTTCATGAGTTGAACTTGAAGACAATCTTTGAAGTAATTGTTGGAGCATCTTTGAAGCACTAGTGAGGATATAATTGAGGCATTGTTAGAGCATTGTGGGAGCAATACTAGAGCCTTATTGGAGCATCTTGTAGAGGAACTATAGTGCAAAACTTGAAGCTAGATCTATACTCATTTTTGGAGCATCCCCTCTTGTAACAGAGTTAAATTCCTTGAAGCCATTGTTAGAGTAGTTGTTGAAAAGTTTTTTCTTTGTGGTGTTGGAGCAATCTCGAGACTCTTGTTGAAGAAACCTTATTCAAGACTTGTTGAGCTGATATATATCACTTGTTGGAGAAGACATCCTTGAAGCATTGAAGACTTGCTGAGCTAATATAGATCACTTGGTTGAGGAAACATCCTTGAAGCATTGAACACTTTTAAGGTAAGAATTTGTTGGAAAGTTTTTAGTTTGACCAAGTTGGAGCTTGTAGTTGTTTGAAGGATTAGAGTCCTTATTTTCAAACAAATTTGAGCTCGGAATTTGCTGAGAGGACTGGAGTCCTAATTTTGACCAAGTAGGAACTTGGATATGTTGAAGGTTGGAGCCTGGAAAAAGTGAAAGATTATGTTGTATAGTTTGGAGATTCATTTGTTGTACAAGAGGATTGGAGTCCTTACTATTTTTATTAATAAAATTATTTAAATTTTATCTCTTGTGTTTTGATCTATTTCGTGATAAAAATATTTACTAGCATAAAATGACAATTGAAATAATATTGATTCTCCCCCCTCTCTGTATTTCTAAGAATTGGTATAAGAGCTAAACCCTTCAAATAATAACCTAATATATGGAATAAGGAATTTTGAATCACAATGGCCAGTAAGGATGCTAGGGTATCCCAATTTGATGGAACAAATTTTACCTTTTGGATTTGAAGTTTGGTTATCTGTGATAGATAGATACAAGATCTCATCTCTTCTTCCAACATATCCTAATGGGAATAAAGCATATGTGGCAAATGTAAAGGCTTGAAATTCTATATCAAATGGTACGCCGGATTCAAAATTCACTAAAGTGATGAATATTAAAATAGCTTAAGAGATGTGGGACAAGCTCATTAGAATATATGAAAGAGATGATAAAGTCAAGAAGTCAAAGCTTAAAAAATTTAGAAGGTATTTTGAAATTATCAAAATGAATGAAGAAGAATACATTGTTGGTTAATTTATTTGAGTATATGAGTTTGTCAATTCTCTCAAAGGACTAGATGAAGACATCAAAGAGAAGACAATTGTCCAAAAATATTCTAAGATCACTTCCATACTGCTTTGATGCAAAATTCGGTGCCATAAAAGAATTGATTGACTTGGACAAATTGAAAATGGATGAGCTTCATGGAAATATTATTGCATATGAAATGAAAATAAGAAACTAAAATCACAAAGAAGTTGATTTCAAAACATAAAAATCATAAATAAAGGGGAAGAGTTGTGATGGGAATAATAATGATTCTTATATTGAAATAGAATTGGCACAATTTGTCAAGAAGTTGAAGAAAGTATCCAAACCCAAAGGTAATCACCCTCTCATTTGTTTTAAATGTGGAAAAATAAGACATTATGATGCAAATTGTCCTTTCAAGGATGACAATGATGATGAAGATGAACCTAAAAGAAGGACATTCAAAAAGAAAGGGTCAAACAAGAATAACTTCTTCTCCAAACAAGAGAGTGATGATTATTATGAAGATAAACCTTAAAAGAGAACATTTGAAAACAAAGGATAAAAAAAAGGAATTTCTTCTCCAAGAAAGATAGTGATGATTCTGATTCTGATGATGATTATGCAATAACCACAAAAGTATTATTCATGGCCTTCATATATGAGTTATAAAAACCTAAATAGGAACAAGAAGGAAATATGGATGAATTTTTGATTAGTTCCATTGAAGAGAATGAAAAAATAATGGAAATGAATGGAAAGTTATCACAAGAAATCATCTCTCTAAAAACTGAAAAAGAAGAAGTAAAGAGGATGGAAGAAGTATTTAACAAAAATCTAAGGGAAAAGGAAGAAACTTTAAATAAATAAAAAGTTTAATTTGTCTCTTTAAAAAGGGAATGGTGTAAGGACAATAAAAGATTAAAAATTCTCAAACCCCGTACATCACCCTCAACACTCAAAGACCACAACATGTCAAATCAAGACTTGGCTATATAGGTGAATCTTTTGATTCAAAGGAAAACACTAGTATCCATAATGGAGAATAAGCAAGAAGCTATGTTGATACTCTTCGAAATCATATAAAAGTGAGAAGAAGTTTGAATACCAAATTTTCATACTCGTAATAATCTAATGAATGAGATGTTGTATTATCCAAAAAGAAATGTCAGATCAAGTCAAGCTTATATCAATAGGTATTAAACTATTTTCCTTGGTCATTGTTTCCTTTTTAAAACTTTGTTCATCAGGCTAAGCATTGTAAGGCTTATGGAGGTAACAATGATGACTCAAGGAAGTATGGGACTAATTACCAAGATAAAACTATTGATTCAAGAAGACAAAATTAGGTTAGGATTTACAATTCATTTTCTCCTCTTTCAAGGTAGAGTCTAGAATGCAACAAATGCAATAATATAGGTCATGAAGTACAAAATTGTCAACTATAACCAAGATAAAGTATAAGGAGAAGGAATACTTGACAACCCACTCCTGAAAAATGTGGCCTAGCATTGTGTGCACAAAATGAGGAAAAAAATCGCTTGTAGATAATTGATGTTCTAGGCACATGACTAGTGATCAAAATAAAATCATCTCGCTAAACAAGAAGGATAAAAATCTGACTTTTGGAAGTGGATCTATTAAAATCCCTTGACAAGGCGCAGTAAGCATCATAAATGATAAAGGAAAAGAACAAAATGCATTGTTTATTGAAGGACTCAAGCACAATCTTCTAACTGCCAACCAAATATGTGGCCAAGGACGTGATATCATATTTAATGCCAAGGATTGTGAGATAAGAATTTATTCTTTAGGAAAACTTGTGGGAAATGGAGTAAGAGCAACATATAATGTATACATTCTTAGTGAAAATCAAGGAAAAAATGTTATATGAGTCAAGTATTTGAAAGCTAGTTATTGCACAAGTGATTGGGACATCTAAGATTCGATAACTTGGTGAATATTAGCAGAACTCAAGAAGTAAGAGATATCCCCATATCTAAAAACTTTAAAAGGCTATTTGTGCACGATCTCAACATGGAAAGCAAACAAGGAACAACTTCAAGAAAAAGGAATGTTCTTCATCAAATCCTCTAGATATCATTTATGAAAATTTGTGTGGACCAATCAAAACTCCAACTCTACAAGGAGAAAGGAAATTTATATTATTTATTGATGATTATACTAGAATGATGTGATTATTTTCCATAAGATTTAAGTCAGAAGCATTAGAATGTTTTAAAACCTTCAAAGAAACAATTGGAAATGAAAATATATTTAAATATAAAATGTTTAAGGACATATAGAGGTGGAGAATTTATCTCACAGGATTTCAATTAATTCATTGAAAACCATGGAATCAAGAGGGAACTATTTGTTTCTAGGACTCCACAAAAAAAATAAAGTGGTTGAAAGAAAGAACAAATATGTATAAGAGACTACAACAAAAATGGTATTGGTAGTTAATTTACAACCTAAACATTGGAGAGAAGCAATTGTGGTAGCAATATATATTATCATAGCACAACTCCAAGTGAATAGTGACAAAACTCAATATGAATTATTGAAAGGAAGACCTGTTTTAGTGAAATATTTTAGAATATTTGGAAGTAATTGTTTTATGAAGATCAATAATGACTCACCAGGAAAGTGATGAGGCTCGGTATTGCAACAAGAATGCTGCAACTCCTAAAGCTACCAACTTTAATTATCAACCTGGGGTTGGTACAAACTTAAGAGCTGTCGGCACAATATGTATGACATACAATGTGTCCTTCCTTTGTTGTCATGATGTAATGGAATGCATGTACTGAAGTAAAATCCTAAACTAATTGCATAAAATAAAATGTTCAAAATGGAACCTTAACCTTTTGCAAGAAAGAAAGTACAAGGAAAGAGATGGAAATTTAATGCTAAATCACACCATTTCCTAATTAACTGCCAAGAAACTATGCTTTAAAATAATGATAAATTATCATGAACCAAATGCTACTATATAAGCATGGAAGTAAGAAGCATCAAACATCACTAATGTGAAAGTAAAGGGACTGAAATAAATTTGTTTTTGTCTTTTTGTCTTTTCATGCAAAATCAAGTATGCAAACTAATTTCCTTGGTGATGTGGCAGGTGAATTAAGGATGTTGGAGGTTGGATGGAAGGGTTAGGAGATGGTTGTATGGTGTGAGATACCCTTGGGAGGATTTTGGAGACTTCCTAGAGGTTTTCTCTCAATTTGGTCTCAAAACAGGCCATTTCAGGAAAACCTACAGGATGTACTAGAAACCTACAAGATGATCCTATAGGAATTACAGTCAACCTACAGGATATAGCGGAGAGAAAAATGTGAGGTGTTGGAAGGCTTAGGGAAGGTGGTAGATGGGTGGAATGGAGTGAGAAAATTCCTAGGATCACTCAGAACTCAAAACCAAAGTTGGGAGATGGATGGATTTGCTCAAAAATCTTGGAGAAGTTTCCTTATGAATTGATGAAATTTGTGAGGGTTTAATGACCAAGAAAATAAAATCCAAATTAGACAGGAAATTTTTTTTTATGAATTATGATGTCTTAGTTTCCTATTCCAAGTGGAATCACTCAAAAATACCTCTGTCCCATGCAAAAAAAAAAAAAAAACCATTACTAGTCGAAAATCTAGAAATTCGAGAACTAGTGAGCTAGTAAATCTAAACAATGTCTAACCAAATCAAGTTCAAATGCAATGGGGTGAATTTTTTTATGAAATAGAATTTTTTTGTGATATAATGCAAGTGGAATAAATTTTATTGAAGCTCATTAGCATGCTCTAAAAATTAGCAGAAACTTACTGTTCTTTGCTAAAAAAGATGTCCAACAATCTAGATTTGGGAAAGACTAATCCAAGAAACTCAATGATTCTTGTGAACTTACAAATATTTTTCAAGGATGAAATAATGCTTTTGATCCTGCAAAAGAACTTACATCAACCATTTAACTCAATCCTACAACAGGAAATCATTAATTCTAAATGCAGAAATAGAAAGAAATAAAAACAAGAGATGGATGTGAATAAGCAAGAAAAGAGGGAAAGAAAATGATAGAAAAGTGCTTTGGGGTTCCTAGGATGGCCAAGCCCAAGGAAAATCAGAGACCTGTGGAGGATAACAATATTTAGAAGTTGAACATGACACCAATCTTCATTATTTTCATCAATAGAATTACATCCCTGCAAGAAAATACAATGGAGCTGCAAGAATACAAGCTCTCTCCACAATAACACTAATGAAAATATCCCCTAGAGGAAAATTCGACTTGGTACTTATAAAATATGATTAGGAATCATTCTCCATGAATGGAGGAATCTTTCCCCACCAAAATACTTTGATTAGTGGATCTAGTCCCCAATACTAGGAATTTGCATTAAATGGTAGGGAACACATTCCGAGATTTTCTCAATCATTCCCTAGAGGAAAATTTGACTTGGTACTTATACAAAATTATTAAGAATCATTCCCATGGATGGAGGAAGCTTTCCCCACCGAAATCCCTTGATTAGTGGATATGCTCCATTGATTGGTGGATATGCTCCCTTGATTAGTGGAACACATTCCTAGATTTTCTCAATCATTGGAGTTCCACAATTTGTGCCATAATTCCATAATATATTTTTGACTTATTATTTGTTATTTATAAATCAGTAGTAGGGAACAAGTCCCTAAATTATCTCCTGCTCCTATCTTCATAATCTACCCAATATTCTCGTAATATTCCACAAAAAATAAATAATATTAGGCACAAATATTCAATTATTCATAAACCTTCCTAATGAATATATTGAAGTTAAAAATAAATTATCTAATGCAAAAAGAGAGGTTTGATGTGCTGAAGGATGGTCATAGGCCTTAATTTATGTTTTAAATTAGAGGCATGGGCCTTAATTTATGTACATTGTACATGAACCTCTCTATTAGATCCTCAAGGCTCTCATCTTCTCTTTGATTCATTCTAAAGATTTCTTATTTAAGATCACGATATTTATATTTTTCTAGAAATATATTTTTCATATTATTCCATGATCTTATTGAATTATTCCCTAAACTCATGAACCATTTAACAACCCTATCTTTCAATGTTGCTAGAAACAATCTCAATCTTTGAGTTTTTAATAAGTAACCATAAGATCTATGAACAATTTCAAATTCAAAGAGAAAGGTTTTTGTATCCTCTAACCTTAGACCATGAAATTTTGGAAGAAAAGATGGAGGGATGTTCTTAATGTGCACATTGATAACAATATCTTGAATGGTAAATCCAAGAGGATCTTCCTCATTATCTCCATCCATTTCTTCTACATTCTTTACCATCTTCCTTTTCTACTTCCAAAAGTAAATGGTGATGTGGCTCTTACTACACCACGTGATTAAATGGGGGGGTGGGTTGGTGTTGGAGATTTTTTGTTTTTGATTTTACGATTGAATGAAAACTATAATGCAATGAAATTTTCTATTTTTGAAATTAAATATGCATAATGAAAATATTTTTTGTTTGTACAAAAGGTAAAAAGAAATGAATCAACTAGGGAAGAAAACAATGCATACTTTGACACCTCCCCGGCAATGGCACCAAAAAGTGATGAGCCTCGGTATTGCAACAAAAATGTTGCAACTCCCAAGGCTACCAACTTTAATTATCAACCTGGGGTTCTTACAAACTTAAGAGGTGTTAGAACTATATGCGCAACATACAATGTGTCCTTCCTTTGTTGTCATGATGTAATGGAATGCATGTACTGAAGTCAAATCCTAAACTAATTGTAGAAAATGAAATGTTTGAAATGGAACCTTAACCTGTTGCAAGAAAGAAAGTACAAGGAAAGAGATGGAAATTCAATGCTAAATCGCACCATTTCCTAATTAACTGCCAAGAAACTATGCTATGAAATAATGATAAATTATCATGAAACAAATTCTACAATCTAAGCATGGAATTAAGAATCATCAAACATCACTAATGTGCAAGTAAAGGGATTGAAATAGATCTGTTTTTTTCTTTTTGTCTTTTCTTGCAAAATCAAGTATGCAAACTAATTTCCTTTGGTGATGTGGCAGGTCAATTAAGGATGTTGGAGGTTGGATGGAAGGGTTATGATATAGTTGGATGGTGTGGCCTTTGGAGGCTTTTGGTGACTTACTAGAGGTTTTCTCTCAATTCAGCCTCAAAACAGGCCATTTCAGGAAAACCTACAGGATGATCTTGTAGGAATTACAGTGAACGTACAGGATACAACCGAGAGAAAAATGTGAGGTGTTGGAAGGCTTAGGGAAGGGTCCCTATTACAAGTGGAATAACTCAAAAAGACCTCTGTCAACCCATGAAAAAAAAAATACATTACTAGTCGAAAATCTAGAAATTCGAGAACTAGTGAGCTAGTAAATCTAAAAACTGTCTAACCAAATCAAGTGTAAATGCAATGGGGTATTTTTTTTATGAAATAGAATGTTTTATTGATCTAATGCAAGTGGAATCAATTTAATTGAAGCTCATTAGCATTCTCTAAAAAATAGCAGAAATTTACTGTTCTTTGCTAAAAAGGAGGTCCAACAATCTAGATTTGGGAATAAGAATACTAATCCAAGAAACTCAATGATTCCTATGAACTTCCAAAGCCTTTCCAAGGATGAAATAATTCTTTTGATCCTGCAAAAGAACTTACATCAACCATTTAACTCAATCATACTACAAGAAAAAATTAATTCTAAATGCAAAAATAGAAAGAAATAAAAACAAGAGATGCATGTGAATAAGCAATGGAAAGAGGGAACAACAATGATAGGAAATGGATCTGAGGTTCCTAGGATGGCCAAGCCCAAGGAAAATCAGATACCTATCGAGGAGAACAAAATTTAGAATCTTAACATGACACCAATCTTCATTATTTTCATCAATAGAATTACATCCCTGCAAGAAAATACAATGGAGCTGCAAGAGTACAATCTCTCTCCACAATAACACTAACGAAAATCTCCCCTAGAGAAAAATTCAACATGGTACTTATAAAAAATGATTGGGAATCATTCCACATGAATGGAGGAATATTTCCCCACCAAAATCCATTGATTAGTGGATCTAGTCCCTAATACTAGGAATTTGCATTAAATGGCAGGGAACACATTCCTAGATTTTCTCAATCATTCCCTAGAGGAAAATTCGACTTGGTGCTTATACAAAATGATTAATAATCATTCCCCATGGATGGAGGAATATTTCCCCGCCAAAATCCTTTGATTAGTGGATCTTCTCCCTTGATTGGTGGATTTGCTCCCTTGATTAGTGGAACACATTCTTAGATTTTCTCAATCATTGGAGTTCCACAATTTGTGCCATAATTACATAATATATTATTGACTTATTAATTATTATTGATCCTCCCATGGTAGGGAACAAGTCCCTAAATTATCTCCTCCTCCAACTCTTCATAATCTTCCAAGTATTCTCATAATATTCCACACAAAAAAAAAA
>APFE031369005.1:4037-39419 GCA_000404065.3 Pinus taeda
TTTATGTGGTCCAATGCCTGTTCCTTCTGCAAATGGAAATAAATATATGATGACATTTATTGATGACTACACCAAAATGTGTTGGGTTTATTTATTGAAGAACAAATCTGATGATTTTCGAACATTCAAGAACTTTCATACATGGATTGAAAATGATGCACAATCTCATATTGGCTCTATTCGCACTGATAATGGAAAATAATACACTTCAAATGAATTTGAAAACTATATTCGCCAACATGGGATCAAACATTAAACAACTGTGCCTTATAATCCCTAACAGAACGAGGTAGCTGAAAGAATGAATAGGACAATATTAAATATGGTGCACTCCATGATGTTTTCCAAAAATGTAAAATTGATGTTTTGGGTTGATGCAGTTCTATGTGATGTATATGTAAAGAATAGATCACCATCAAATGTTATTAGAAACAAAACTCCATATGAAAAGTGGGATGGACACATTCCTTCAGTAAAGCATCTCAGGGTCTTTGGTTCCACCTATTATGCCTTGATACCAAAAGTACATAGAAACAAACTTGGTGCAAGAAGTCATAAGTGTATCTTCCTGGGGTATTCAAACACCTCCAAAGCATACTGTCTCTACGATTAAGTCAATAAAAATTTTATTGTGTCTAGAGATGTAATCTTTCTTGAATCATCCAAAGCTGACAATGTTGTTGAGAGGCAACTTGATTGCTTGGATAGATTCACAAATGTAAAATCATTTCAAGAATTTGATAATCATATTCCACATCTTGAAGAGGGGATTCCTATACTATATCAACTTGTGGAATCTTCTTCTGAAGCACTCTCTCCCTCGCATGAAACTCCAACAACAGATGATACTTTGAGTGATGTGATTGACAGAATTGGGAGACTCAATCTTGAATCAGTCCCAATTCAATCAACGGAGCATCCTGGACCATCTCAGAAAGGTCACCCAAAGTGGTTGACAAAGACACTTGAAAGTGTTCATCCTGATGAGCTTGGAAGGACAAGAACTAGAAATTCAACCCGAAAAAATTGAGGTGATGTAAATGACTCTAATTCACCTGTTGATATGGATGTTTCTTATGATTGTGAATTGAATTTGTCTACAGATTTTGAACCAACTTCATTCAAAGAAGTTATTTCTCATGATGAATGGAAAGAAGCAATGCAAAAGGAGTATGATGCCTTGATAAAGAATGGCACTTGGAAGCTAGTTGATCCTCCACTGGGAACCAAACCAATTGGCTGCAATTGGTTGTATAAGAACAAGTATAAAGCTGACAGCTCACTTGACAAGCATAAAGCCAGGCTTGTCACAAAAGGTTTTGCACAGAAGGAAGGGGTTGATTATGAGGAGACTTTTTCCCCCACAACACAATGGGCTACCATCCAGACACTCTTTTCCCTAGCAGCTTAGGATGGTTGGAAAGTCCATCAAATGGATGTAAAAACTTCGTTCTTGAATGGAGATCTAAAAGAGAATGTTTTTATGTCCCAGCTTGAAGGATTTGCTGTGAAAGGACATGAATATAAAGTATGTAAACTTGTGAAATCCTTGTATGGCCTCAAACAAGCACCACCAGCCTGGTATGAAAAACTAACTGAGCATCTTTTGAAACTCAATTTCAAACATTATGATCTTGATGATGCAACTTTGTTTGTCAAGAAAGTTGGAAAAACAATTGTATATCTTGTGGTATATGCAGATGATCTTTTGATTACAAGAACAATGAGAGCTACATTTCATCCATAAAGAAGGAATTGAGGAGATGTTTTGAAATGATTGATTTGGATACGTTAATTATTATCTTGGTATTGAAGTAACTCAACATCTGAAATCCATATTCCTTTCTCAAAAGAAGTACCTTGGAGATCTGTTGAACAGGTTTGGCATGGCTGAATGCAATCCTCTAACTACTTCAATGGAACAAAACATAAACATCCATTGAAGGAAAATAATTTGAGGATGCAACAAAGTATAGACAGCTTGTAGGAAGTCTCAACTACCTGACTACTACCAGACTAGACATTTCATTTGTTGTTGGAATCCTCTCTAGGTTTATGCAACAACCTTGTGAGGGACATTGTTCTGCTGCAAAAAGAGTTCTAAAGTACTTGAAGGGAGCTCAAGACTTTGGACTCAAGTATACACATGTGGGCGACTTCAGCTTGATTGGATACTTTGATTCAAATGGAGACAAAGAAATTGGGGTATCTACTTCGGGTTATGATATGAGTCTTGGATTAGGAGTTGTCTCCTAGAGATCATGCAAACAATCAGTTCCAACAGATTCCACAACAGAGGCAGAATATGTGACAGTAGTTGAGGCAACAAAATAAATTGTGTGGCTCAGGAAAATTTTGGAAGATTTGCAAGTAAAACAAGTACATGTGGCTCCACTCATGATTGGCAATACCTTGACAATAAAGTTAGCCAAGAACCCAAAGTTCCATAATCAAACAAAGCACATCAATACAAAATATCATTTGATTCGACATCATGTTAAGATCAAAACAATCCATCTTCATCATTGTTCCACTAATGAGCAGATGGCATAGATCTTCACCAAAGTGCTTGGAAGAGAAAAGCTTGAAAGATTTAGAACGATGCTTGGACTCACCAACATCCCTTCATATTAAGGGGGAGAATGTTGACACCTAATCATAGGGATTAGGTGAACAACTGTAAATAGTGTAAATAAATAATAGAGAAAATGGAGAGTCGTCGGGAGATGAAACTCAACAGTCACTCCCTCAGGTATATAATAATGAACAGCCTAAATGAATATAGTATCTCATTTTGAGTTGTTACCTCCTAGCCTGACATATGTAATTATATATATTATATTATATTATATTTATATATGGGTCTCGAATGATGGGAGGGTGAAATTTTCACGTGTGTACAACTTTCTTCTCCTTTATTTCATAAAAAATGGATAGTTAGGGTGAAGAGTCTTGGTGGCCATTTACTTTAGTAGGGTTTCTTTCAATCCTCTGAGCATTCGAAGTTTCACTGTGAGTTGAGGGGTCAAGGAATATGTATTTGAATAGGAGACACCCGACTCTAATATGATAATATTTTTTGGGTTGTTTGTAAATAAAGCAATTTTTAAAAATGAAATAATAAACATAAAGAGTTAATGGATTTTTATTTGAATAGTTTATAAGCTATGCATATTTTTTTAGGATTTGATTTGATAATAGTTAAGCGGATTGTTAGTGGAAGAATTCATAATAAGTTCTTGAGTAAGAGTTTTGATATTGTTTATTGTTATGGTGGTTCATTACTAGTGAAGTTTCAAATTATTTGATTAATTTTAATACTTTTTTTTTTCTATGTGAGCATTACTTGATGTGGTGAATACTAAAATGTCTACTTAAAATTAGAAGAAATTAGCTCATTGTGACTAACTCATGGATATGTGCTATAAATTAGTGATTTACACTTCCCAAATCCTTGCAAAAAATGAAATCTCAAGAGCATCTTATAGATAGAATAAGAATTTGAAAATTATTTTAATTAACAAAAATAATGTTTTGAAATATATACATGGATCCCATCTCATTTTACAATTTCATTACAAGATTATCATTCTTAAATATTTAAAAAGGGGTTTTTTATCAAAATGGGTTGTGACAAACCCTACTTCCATTAGAGGAACATCTTCCTCAGTGTTCTTTACTCGAACATGGTCATAAAAATGGGATTTACAAAGGGGATTTTTATGAAAATGTGATTCCAAGAGGTATGTGAGAAGCTATGATTTTTATGACCATGTTAGGGAAAATAATACCAAGGAAGGTGTTCCTCCAAGGGGGTTAGGGTTTGTGACAATCCATTTTGATAAAAATCCCCTTTGTAAATATTAAAGAATGAAAACCTTCTAATGAAATTGTAAAATGAGATGGGATTTGCAGACAATTGAGACACAAGTTCAAAGTTGTGGTGGAAGAGTTTGGTTGGGAATTGTGGAGAGTTCTCATTTAATGGTAGCATGGATGACTGGTACATTTTTTGGTTGTGAATGTGAATTGAAATGATTATAAATGTGGCAAGGTTTCTCGAGTTATGGGGAATGATGGATCCATTGGTAGAGGGACTTGTGATTAGGAAAGAATGACAATATGCCACCACCATAAAATTTAAAATGATGATGATGATAAAGATGGTTCTAGGATTCCTTTATGGGGGTGATCCCATGACGTAGTAGGAGTCAAGGCAAGAGAACAAAAAAAATATGGGATTCAAAGAGAAGTGGGGACACATCGCAAGGAAGCATAAAGGACTTTGGGATCTAGTGAGTGACAACCTTTAGATGACAGTTTGCGGAGGAGATGATACCAATGATGGTTAATGGGAAAAAGGAGGATAAGATCACTGGAATATTGGCGAGGAGCAACATGTTGTCAATTATGAGCACTCAAAGAGTGTGGCGGCCATCTCTCAAGTGAAGGGCAAAGATTCTCTAGACTCTCAGTTTGGGTGAAGAACCTGTTCATTTTGATTCATGGTTATATAGTGTCTAAGGTGTCATATTATGCTTAGTTACCATCATTACAATTATTTAAGTCTAGTGCTAATGTATTTAAATATGCTTCCATATAAGAGGATGAGCATAATTGGGATTTGCAATAAGCATCTAGTGCAACAAATGGAAACACTATGCCAAAAGTTGTGGTGTCCTTAGAGAAGTTATATGACTTGCATAAACAATTTAGAGGAATAACCAACACAAAGACTCAGAGTTCAAAGTTATCATCTGAATAAGTCAATTTAGGAACTTAAGAAGATATGAATTATGTACACCTCAGTACGTGTTGTTCTACAGAAGAATGACAAGAGTTTATCCTCTTATTCAAACAATATTGTGATGTATTTGCATAAACATATGACAATTTAAAAACATATGATACTCATATTATCTAAAATGTTATTCTAATAAAAGAAGGGGTAAAACCTTTTCATCAGAAACTATGGAAATTTCATCCAATCCTGGAACCCCTCATCCAAAAGGAATTAAGAAATTTGTTGGATGCTTGGATCATATTTAAGGTCTAACACTCCACTCAGGTTTCAAACTTGGTCCTATTAAAAACGAAGTCAGGTGAAATAAGGCTAAATGTAGATTTTTGTAATCTCAATTGGGCATTTTATAAATACAGTTATCTAGTGCAACCCATGGAACATATCCTCCAGACAATATCTAGGTCTAAAATGTTCTCACTACTAGATGGTTTCTATGGTTACAATCAAGTGCTAGTAGCAGAACTTGATCGATTGAATACTACCATCAAGACCAAATGGAGAACATTTTATTTCAAGAGAATGCCATTTGCGCATATCAAAGCCTATGCTACTTTCCAAAGAGCGATGGACATCAATTTCCGTGGCCTTACTGGACAAAGCGTAGTTTTTTATTTAGATGATGTCGTTGTGTTTTCAAAGAGAATATCAGATCACGTACATCATCTGAACCAAATATTTGACAGATGCCGAAAGTATAAGATTTCTCTTAATCCAAAAAAAAATGTTTTTGGTGTGTCAGAAGGGGTTCTCTTAGGGCACATCATTGCAAAGAGTGGAATTAAAATTGATCCCAAGAGGGTCAAAGCCATCACACAGGTCTCATTTCTAGTGAATAAGAAGGCTATGCAGTCTTTCTTAGGAAAGATCATTTTCTTGAGAAAAATCATCTATGATTACGCCCAAATAGTAAAGCCTATAAAGGAGATGATTAACAAGGATGCAACATACAAATGGGACAAACGGGTAAAGGGTGATTTCACTCAAATCAAGTAGACTATTGCTAGTGCACCTGCATTTTTCAGACCCAATTATGGAAAAGACTTCCTGCTTTATAACTTTGCTTCAAATTCATTGATTGCAGTCGTATTGACTCATAAGGGTACTCAAGGAAATGAACGACCTAATTATTTAATGAGCGCTAGTCTAAAGGGGCCAAAATTAAATTATCCTGCCATCGAAAAACAAGCATATATTGTATACAAGGCAGTTAAGTATTGCAAGCCCTATCTTTTAAAAGATCACATGATCATATTTGTACCTCATCTAGCGGTGAAAACACTCTTTGTGCAACAGGAGCTGGGTGAGAAAAGGGCTAATTAGATGACCTGCTTACAAGAATATCATTTGGAATTCAAACCATTTCATACCATTAAGGGTCATACCCTTTGTAAGCTAGCAGCTAAAGCAGGAGATGCTCCCAAGCAAGATCTTTTAGGTTTGGAACAAGAGATAGAAATGTACAGGAGCAAGAAGTGACAAAGAGGTTCCAATGAAGAGAACCAATGAAACAACAATAACTAGGGTGAGGTGTTTAGTTAATAAGTGAGTTGAAGCTTCTTACAGGGATAGGTTGCAGCTTAGAATGAGAATGGAGAAACTCATGGAGAAAGAGAACAAAAATACCACTTTTGGTCACAATAAAGGTTCAAGTGCTAGTCATAGTAGAGGAGAGAAATGTGCCAAAGAAGATTGCATAAGAGGGAGAATGAGTCAAGAATATTTTGACCAAGAGATTGCAAAACTAAAGAAAGAAATTAGCATATTGCTACAATTTCTACAAGAGAGGGAAGAAGACAAAAGACATATGTGGGACCTAATTAAAAATTCCACAACACTTGTTAGACAATTATTGTTGTTGCTTGCTACTCACCTCCTATGAACTCCTCTTTTTCTCTCCTCCTTGAGGACATCCTTTGTATCCTTCTTCTTCCTAACCTGACTAGAATTCTCCTTTCTTTATGTGGCCTCTCTATTGCAAGGTTCTCTACCATAGTTCTTTACCTCTATATAAACAATCTTCACATTTACAACATGTTTGTTTGTATGGGATACTACCTGCAATTTTTTAGATCCCTTAATGACTAAATAAAAACTAAAAATCCATATTTACATGACCTATTCTCCAAGTTTGAGATTTTAGTATACCAGTCTCCTCAATTTTTCTTTTGGAAAGTGCTATTTTTATATTTATAGTCTTCTACTCTACATTAACTTCACAATAGATACTCCTTTGTTCCTTATACTTGACCTTTCCTCCTTAATTAATATTCTTCAATCTCCTATGTATTTGATATGAGTTTTGGTTCACCTTGTGTTCTACTTCAACTTCTCCACTAAACTCTTATTTTCCAAAATTCTTATTCAAAGGATGCAAATATCACACTCTAATATTCCTCCTTAATAGTGAACAAACCTTGTCTAGACTTCATTCTCTAATGAGTGCACAAGCTTGATACCACTTGATGCAATGGAAATTGGGGGTCACTTTCTTGATTTTCATCCTAGCTCTTCCCACAATTCTACTCCAAATACCATCGATATCCTTATGCCATGTTACAAAATTTTTATTTAACTGGGGTTCACATGACCGCACTTCAAATTTCTTGTCATGTTCAACAACGATTAACTTGCACTCTTTAATCCCAAAAAAAGAATGTGGGATTTCTAGATACTAAAATATGACAAATAACTCTACCAAAACGGATCTCTTCTAAATTGATGTGTAAGGATTTGGGCCCATAAGGGATTGAAATTTGAATAGATTGGTGGTTAGCTAGTTGGAGGTCAGGGTTTAAAAAGTCCACGCTAAAGTATGTCAAGGGGGGCCACTACATTGACTAATAATTTGAACATGCTTTGGTAGAATCCACGCTAGATTGAAATTTTGATACTTACTCACAAGTCTAAATAAAATATTCATCGATGTGAGTGCCATCAAATCCACTACTCATTTCATGAATATTTTGAGCCTCAAGGTAGCAATGTCAACTATCCCCTCAACCGTTCAATAGATGACTTAATACACTAATGTGAAATTTTTAAATACGAGTGCAGGCATGGGTAGTATTTTTTCTTCTTGTAATTTCTAATTGTCTTAAACAAGAACCTTATATTGTAATCTATGTTATCCCAGAGTTTTCAACTCTCAAGCCACTTTTCCTTCACACTTAATCATATTTTAAGCACCAGTGAATTCTATATAATGTGCCTTGGACCCAAGGTATGTTGCGCAAGAGACTCTTCATGTTTGGGTGATTGAGAAATCGAACTACCAAAGAAATCCCCTCATCTCATTGACTAAGCATTCAACCGCCCCTTTACTTGTTATTTTTATTATTAATGAGCAAAGTTTAAATTCATTATCTCTCTCTCTCTCAACTTGCTACACCTAACTCCAACCTAGGCATGAAACCAAAGTCACACAAGTTCTAAATTCAATTATGCAGGGGAGCTACCTAATCTACATAGGCATCCATAGATATACAATCAAGTAAGGAATAGAAAACAAGGGAAAAAACTGAAGGAAATGAGATTTATATTATATCTCGAACACAAACATTTACATGGGTTTCTAACGGGCTCGTTGCCTAGTCTCTCTCTCGGTCTCCTTAGCTAATTTTACTCTTAACTAGACACCCTTGGATTCTAACTCTTATAATCTTGATTGTTCGTCCCATCTTACACAGGGCATTCACACATTTAGACAGACAAAGAAATAAATTGCAAAGACTAGAAATTCAGATTCATGAATCTAGAGAAATATATTTACAGGGAACATTAACAACTGACATACTACCCAGGATTTTAATGATGCCTTCCTCCTGACATGTTTCCACACATGATTCTACACCTCACTAACTATACATTCATACCAATATATGGCTAGGACATCAAGCCAAAGTCAATTTTCCTTTCTGGGACAATCTTCCCCATTCTAAATTAACTGATTTCATTTGCAAAGGTCCAACTTGCCATAAAACATTAGCTCAGTCAACAAACTAACAACCTACTAGTACCAGATTCATCTGGAATCACGACACTTGGCTCTACACTAAATTTATGCTAATTCTAATTTATACAAGTTTACAATTAGAGAGAAAATTATTTCCCCTTTGGAAATTTCAGGACCCCTTTTCAGTGTCTTAATGAAAATGGGCTACTAAGGGATGATGCTCCTGCATCACTTAGAAAAAAATCTAGTCAAGCCATCCAAGTGAGACTTCATCTCTTACATCTCCTCTCTCATTACAATAATTTTTTCGCCTAGCCTTTTGAAGGTGTTATTATATGAATTCCATGACTTGAAAACCACAGTTATGCTAAAACACTTGCCTAAAAACACTACCATTTGAACCAATTGAATCTGACTCTTCCCCTGGGCCAATTTTATGTAAGAATCCCACCTTAAATGTTGATTTAGGGTTTCCACTCACTTTAGCCCTTACCCCCCTCAGTGTTTATACTCAAGGCATCTCCATGGCCCCACTATCACCTAGGTCTTACACAAGACTTTACTGGTAAGTGTTCCTTACTAGGTCTTACATTGAAATCTCCACTTACATGCAATTTAAAAATTGACTCCATTATAACAATTTTTTTTTTGTGAGCACTAACAAATGCCACCATTCTCTAACCTTAACATACTTCGAACCTCATACTTTCTTGGACTTTCCATAGTCTATTTTCCTCCATGGTTGTGTTTACTCTATGAGCATACACATCATAACCAATGCCCTATGCACCAATCCGTGATGATATAGCTACCTTCTCAATCTTGATTTTTTTTCAACAAGAAAAAACTAACACCTTTATATTAAATAAAGTGTTTACATCCTTCATAATATATCAAGATATGGATATGTCAACATTTTTCAATATATCCAAGTGATTAGAAAACTATAGATGATAAACATATTCACACAAAATCAAATAATACTAAACAAAAGGTGAAAATATTAATAGAGAGGAAAGTATCCAAAATACACTATCTTGAAATTAACCTTCAAATAAATATTGCTCCCGTACTTCCTTGGTCAAAGCACTATGCTTTTACCTCTACCCTTAATTTATCTGGCCCATCATACTTTTTCTTCAAATGAGAGTGATTCCCCTCTATTTTTCCTTTTCACCACTTAATTTCCTTCTGAGCGTCATGGGAAAGGGCCATAATGTGAGGTTTTTTACAATAAAAGTTAGAGTAACTATTTTCTTAACCTGAAGAAAATGTTTTTCATAGAGGTTTTTTCCCTCCATTGTCAGGGAAAAGAACCTCCACTATTTTCCAAATCACAACACTAATCCTAGCATGGCCTTTGCCACCTTTACACCGACTATAGAAGTTTTAAATTTTAGAATTGTCGCATCATCCTTACTAACACCAAATCACAACACTAATCCTAGCATGGCCTTTGCCACCTTTACACCGATCATAAAAGTTTTAAATTTTAGAATTGTCGCATCATCCTTACTAACACCTATACTAGGCCTTGACACAACCTATTTTTGGAAACCCCATATAACTCATGCTTGAAGTTCCCTTGCACAATGTACTTGGCCTCCATGAGTGCGAAGGCCAATGCCTTCATGATCTCACCCATAGACTCTTTTGTGGCCATGTTGCACTTCAAAATCTGTCAGAATTGCATTGTCAGGGCATCACTCTTCTTTAAGAGGGTATAAATGCACATTATCCCTAGCAGTCACACCTTCATCAAGCTTAGCATCATGAAAGTAGGAACCAAATTTAGGAATTTCCCTTTCCCTCACATCTCTTCTTCCTCTTGTTCCTTGATTGATGAATGACATGTTATTTAGGTAGTGCCATTATTTCCTCGATCTACCTTTCACTCCACATGTTCGTCCATGTGCTCGTGGAATGGATACCAACGACTATGAACAACATTTGTGATAGTGACCTCCCCCTCTAAGCTTAGCCTTCCAGCACTAAGGATCCTTCTTTGGTTCATGCTTCTTGTACACTACATAGGATTCAGTAGCCATGGCTATGAGCTTCTCGAGGTGCACATAATGCTTCTCATTTTCTTTCTATGATATAACTATAAACATGTTGAATAATTCAACCAATAAATTTTATAAACATGTTGAATAATTCAACCAAGAAATTTTCTCCATTTACTCAAAAGAAAAATCACAAGCCCCTCATTCTATATCACACACTATGCTTTCAAACAAATACAACATTATTATTTCATATTTTTCTAGCTCACAACCATAACTAACTTGTGTCTAGATCTATGAAAATAACCCTATGTCGATATCTCCATCCATGAGACCACACAAACAATTGACAACAAATGCACCAATGAAGCCAACATTTGCTTCTATGACCAATGGTTTAAAAAAACAAAACAATTAGCTTTTCAGCGATCTCAGCGGTCTCACTACATTGGCTTGACGGAAAATGAGACGCATTGGCTTCGAAAGGCTGCACATCCTCTGCCCTATTCTCAAAGTCGTCTTCTCAAATGTCAACATCTCATGAAGTGAATCTGACGGCAGAAGAGCTGTGGCATAGCGGCTTTTCTGTAAATCTCTACCATGATAGTGCCAGTACATTGGAGAGGAGCTTCTCATCTGCTACGACAACGAACTTCTGGTCCATGGTGCCTTGTGCTGAGGGTGCGTCACCCCTGCGCGAGTTCATCAATCAATTATTCAAAAAGGAAATTGAAATAAAGAGCCATTGCATCCTTATTCAAAAACCTGTTGCAGAAATTTCGCGTGCAAATTTTCAATTTGAAATTCACCGCATTTCAATTCACCTCAAATCCACTCGTATATATGTATGCTTTTGAATGTATGGGCATGCTGGTTATTAAATGGCGAACTATATTTACCGGCCGTCAGCGCGTCACATCTACGGATGCCACATAGCATGTTTATGTAAGGTGAATGGCCGCTATTGGGCGCATTAAAGGCCCGGGTTATTTGTTTCCTTTATTAGAGTAAGTCGACTGTAAGAAACCCGCACCAGCCAGGATGTTGTTTGCCGTCCAGACGAGCATCTCCCATTTATGTCAAAGAAGTTTGTCCAGTAAGCGTGGAAGTTAAGGGAAGCTTCCTCTTCCATTATTAATTTACTCAATATTCACTATAGATACACGCCCATCTTCCGCTTGATCCAAATTATCCTGCGTTCTCCTTAACAGCATTTTAAGTTTTTTGTCCAGAAGTTAGATGTCTTCATAAATCGGATCACGATTTTGATCAATATGACAAAACGAAAATACGCAGTGTTAGTGGGATGCAATTATCCCAGCACAAAAAATGAACTCCATGGATGCGTAAACGACGTTATGAGGATGCAACACACGCTCATTCATCGCTTTGGCTTTGGAAAACTGAACATCAATCTCCTTATCGATACCGATGAAGCGTATACAAAGCCCACAGGCGAAAACATTCGTGCAGCTCTCCTCGCCATGGTTCGCCGTGCCAAATCCGGAGACGTCCTCCTCTTTCACTACAGCGGCCACGGCACTCGAGTTCGCCTGCATGAGTCCTCCGGCTATGATGAGTGTATCGTCCCATGCGATTTCAATCTTCTTACAGGTACTACACACATTTCTCCTGATCTGGTAATTTTTTTATCATATCTGAATTAATGTTTATGGCTTAATTTCGTCATTACTAATTGTGGTATGGATGCATGAAGATGAGGACTTCAGGGTTATAGTGAATAAGGTGCCTATGGGGACAAGTTTCACCATGGTGTCGGATTCTTGTCACAGCGGAGGTCTAATTGACAAAGAGAAGGAGCAAATCGGACCTGCTCATTCTAGATCATTAACAGATCCAGAAGCATCACCGTGTTGGATATTTTTGCAATGGGAAAATACCAAAACCAAACATTATGCACATAGCGGCAATGCTTTGTTTCCTTTGCTCCAGGATCTTTTTGCACAGAGGAGGCTAAAAATTTTCACTGAACAGAGTATTTCACCACCATAAAGATTTCCATTCATTAAAATAAAAACACTAATACATATTCATCCTCTTTGCTAAGAGGGATTTACCAAAAAAAACAACATTAAACCAAAACTCTGTTTTCACCTGAGAATTTACTGAGACATATTCATCCTCTTTCACTCAGAGGGATTCACCAAAATATTTTAACAAAAATTACTCTACCTCCTTTGAAATTTTACACCACTGTGTGTAAATATTTCATTTACATTCACTGCTGTGTGAAAACAAAAATTACAGGGATTTACAGATTTACCTTTTCACTGTTGTGTGAAACAAGTGATGGTTTTGGAACAAACTACCCCCTGGTTTTCTTCATTCACTTCACTGCCTTCTCCTGCACTGCTGTGCATTCTTTTTACTTCTTATATTACCAAAAAAAAGGTTTTTACGCTGCTGCTGCGTTTTACCATTTTCTCATTAAACATTTCAAACCCAAAAATTATTCATGCACACATCTGTGCATTCCCTGGTTTTTGTTCGCTGCAGCGAACTCTTTTTTTTTGCTCCTCCCCGTGTGCTGCACTATTGTTTTCATAGGCTGCTGCGAACCCCTGTTTCTTTCCTCCCCGTGTGCTGCACTAACTGGAAGTCAACACCTCTTTTTTTTTGCTCCTCCCCGTGTGCTGCACTATTGTTTTCATAGGCTGCTGCGAACCCCTGTTTCTTTCCTCCCCGTGTGCTGCACTAACTGGAAGTCAACACTCATACGATTGGTATGCAATTTTAATAAAACTTACATACCCATACTTCCGTATATAAAAAAATTACACGCCCTAAAGAAACATTAAATACTTTACCCAAAAAAATGTCATAACATTAACTTAGGTATGGTCCATAGTTTACTCCAAGCTGCATTTAATTTTAGCAGAGCCCGTATGTACTTTGGAGAATTAAACGGCGGAGAACATTCCTTGCAATCAGACGGCGGAGAAAGAACAACCAAATCGGACGCATATCGGATGGGGATTGTTGACCAACATTTATCGTCCGATAAATGTCAGAGGGTGATGTCACCCCACCTCCACGCGTCTGCTCCAGGTTTTATCGGAGTCGATCACCGGGATATTCCTTCGCTGGAAAGCTGGTGCGATAGGTTTCAGGTGACCGGAAAACTCTGCGATCACTGTTGGCATCCATCGCTGCCCACGCCGTCGTTGTTCCCTACACGGCAGTTGGAATTATCATTCCAACACTCCCCTTTAATTTCAACTGTTGGGCATTCAATCTTACCCGAACACTTCCTCACATAGAGGGATTCACCACTGTCTATGCTGAAAAGCATCTTCCTCTAAACTAGAGGGATTCACCTGTTTATGCCAAAAAAACATCTTCATCTTCACAGAGGGATTCTCCAAAGACAACAAATCTTCCTCTTAACAGAGGGATTCACTAACACTGCTTCAGATGCAGTTCCACAAACAACAAAATAGTCTTCCTCTTAATAGAGGGATTAACCTGAGACTGTGCTTAAGAGCACTTTCCTCATGACAGAGGGATCCACCATAACAATGTGCTAAAAAACACCTTCCTCTTGACAGAGGGATTCACCTGTGACTATGCTGAAAAGCATCATCCTCTTGATAGAGGGATTTACCATGTGTATGCTAAAAAGCATCTTCCTCTTGACAGAGGGATTTACCATGACACTGTGCTGAAAAGCACCTTCCTCTTTAACAGAGGGATTCACTAAGAACTTCACTTCCTCTCACGGAGGGATTACTACCAAACACTGCTTTAGATGCAGTTTCAAAACAAACATTCATTGCACTGTTGTGCATACTCATTACATTGTTCTTTTATGTTGTTGCATATTCTCTGTTGCACTGTTGTGCCATCTTCTTTGCTGCGTCTACCCCACACTGCTGTGTCTACACTTGTTGTTTTTTTGTTGCACTTCACTTACATTTCTTTGCAAACTCTGCATTGTTGTGCATTCTTCAAAGACAAAATACTCTGTCTTTTCTGGAACAATTACTCTGTCCAACCTTACAAATTTACACTGCTGTGTGTAAACATTTGTTACATTCATACTGCTGTTGCATATGTTGTATTTCAATTCAATGAACAACACATTCACTATACTTACATTTTCTGTTGTAAAGAAAAAAAATTCTTTTACATCTGCTACTGTCCATTACCTTTCATTTCTTCAACAATAAAACTTCATGCTGTTGCATTTTCTTATTTGCATTGTTGTGTAAAAACACATTTCTTCACTCTCTCTTAGTTCTGGTTTCATTTTCTTCGCACTACTGTGTTTCTCCTTCTTGCCATCACGCTGTTGTCTTTTCTTATGCACTGTTGTTCATACCCATAACCATAGACTCTGTCATCCCTGGGTTTTTATTTGCTGCTGCATTGCCTCTGCAATTTGCACTGTGGCTGCCTTTTGTTTCATCATACTGCTGTGTGCCCATGCACTAACTCTTTACTCTCCATTACTTGCACATAGAGAGAAATCATCATCACGCTATTTTGCGCTACATTCTCCACACAACAAACAAAAAAAATTAACACGGGCTGCTGCCTTCTCTTTTTACACCTTTGCTTCATACAATCTTAGTCTTCATTCATTTTTTTTACACAATGCACTGTTGTGCAGTTCCTTTCATTTTTCTGCTGCCACACATTATCATTCACCCATGTGCATTAAAAATATGCTGTCCCTGTTTCTCTTTATGCATTTCTTTGCATGCTGCATTGCATATGAAGAAAAACATTACATTTTTTTACTATTGTATATTGTACTCATTCTGCTGAGAAAAACATTACATTTTTTTACTATTGTATATTGTACTCATTCTGCTGTGAGTATGTTCTCTCACATTACATAGAAGGAAACTACCTTCCATTGCTATGCATTTCAATGCATGTGCTCCATAACAAAAAATTCAAAAACTGTTGTTTTATGTTCTATCTTCCCACTGCTGTGAGGGTTTCCATGCTTTGCATACTTTTCTTATTGCGCTGCTACACTTCACATTTGAGCGCTGCCCCTTTTTCTTCTCTGCTTTTATGGCAGATTTAACTTCATATTTTTTTCTTATAAAAGGTCTTCATCAAAGAGTGACTGTTAAGACAGTTCAACAACAAAAATTACAAGCTCCCCTTTAATGTGTGTTTGTCTTCTTTTGGCAGACTCTTCTCAAAACAAATTTAGATCCACTTGGGAGTTCAAGGGATTTTCAGATTGTCTTTCCTTCCTTCTCCATACTTGTGTAACTTTCTTCTTTTGCATGGGTCTAGCTTGTGTAAGAGCCCATGTCAAGTTACAATCTCGTGCCATATGCCCAATGTCATGACACTTGAAACATTCAACATTGTTCATGAATAAAAATTCATGATTTCTTCTTGTGAAATTATTTCTTGGAGATTGTTGGGGACCACAACATCTATCTCCATGAAATGCTCTACAGTCTTTTGCCATATGACCAAAGTTTGAGCAAGAATAACAATAACCAAAAAATGAACTTTGGTACCTGGGAGATGGAGGTTTCCTTGATGTACTTCTGAAGCCTTGCTGCCTTGAGATCCTTTGATGATCACCATTGCCTCTTGCCTTTTTTCCATCAGCTACATTTCTTCTTAGAGCTGGTTTTCTACTTGGAGCAGGATCTCTTCTATTGCAGCATTCATTTTTCTCCTTGCCTTTGCTGGAACTAGGAGCATCACCATTTCTTTCTGGCTTCTTCACATCTCCTTTGCTTAAAGCATTTTCATCCTTGTTTGAGGATTCACCTACATACCCAAGTCCTGATTTATTAGATGGAGATCTATGATAGCTGAGCATGTCATCCAAAGATTGAGAGCTCTTCATGATCTTGTTCATCCCTTCAACCTTCTTCCTGAGGAGGACAATCTCTTCTTCTAATCTTTCACACTCATCATTCTTCTTTGCAAGCCGTTCCTCAGTTTCTTCCTTGCTACGAGTAGCTTCAGCTGCTGCTATTTTAAGGGAGATTATATCTGACTTCATTTTGGAGATTTCTACTTGACTGCTCTCCATTTTCTTTTCAGCTTCTTGTGCCTGCTTCTTGGCTTCTTGTGCCTGCTTCTTGGCTTCTTGTAGCTCAGACTTAAAGGAGGATACCTTTACCTTGTACTGTCCAATCTCTTCTACAAGTTTGTTCACTCTCTTGTGCCTCTGTTCAAGTTGACTTGACAAGGCATCTTCCTGCTTCTTTGCTTTATTCAACTGATTTGTCATGAATATGACTTCTTCATGATGCTTCCTTTTTCTTTCATCAAGTTCCTTCTTAAGCTTGGCAAGCTCTTCATCCCTTTCTTGCACTTGAAGCTTGATGAGGTCAACCTTCTCATTTTCAGCTTCTATGATGGGTTCAGAATTTTCTTCTTCATTGATGGTCATGGTCAGTGCTTCCTTTGCATGAAGCTCATGAAGTCTGTCCCATATATCCTTTGCTGATGAATATTTTCCTAGATTCTTCTTTACAGAATCAGGCAGCCCATCCAAGATTGTCTTTGCTGCTCTTGCATTGTACTCCTTGGATTCTCCATCCATCTTGCTATCATCAATCACTGACTCTCATATTTCAATGCCTTTAGACTGTAAGAAAGTCCTCATTTTTATTTCCCATATATCAAAGTTCCCATCAAACTTTAAAGCCTCAAATAGAATGCTTTCAAATAGTTTGTTTTCTATTTTAATAGAAGAGGGAGACACATCCTTAGGGGATTTTGACACTTTCTTCTTTGACCTTGCCATTCTTAACTATTTTTAAAATCCCTGACTATGTTTTTAAAATGACTCGCTGTTTCTTCAACAACAACTCAAAAACTTGAGAAATACTTAAATCCCTTTGGCTGAAACTTCACACAGCTGGAGAAGCTTTACTGCTGCTGCAACAAGGGTCTTTCCTTCAGCTTCTTTGACACTTCAAAGAGCATGAACCTGCTCTGTTACCATCAAAGAGCCTGGACTAGCTCTGATACCACTGTTGGATATTTTTGCAATGGGAAAATACCAAAACCAAACATTATGCACACAGAGGCAATGCTCTGTTTCCTTTGCTCCATGATCTTTTTGCACAGAGGAGCCTAAAAAAATTTCACCACCATAAAGATTTCCATTCATTAAAATAAAAACACTAATACATATTCATCCTCTTTGCTGAGAGGGATTTACCAAAAAAAACAACATTAAACGAAAACTCTGTTTTCACCTGAGAATTTACTGAGATATATTCATCCTCTTTCACTCAGAGGGATTCACCAAAATATTTTAACAAAAATTACTCTGCCTCCTTTGAAATTTTACACCATTGTGTGTAAATATTTCATTTACATTCACTGCTGTGTGAAAACAAAAATTACAGGGATTTACAGATTTACCTTTTCACTGCTCCGTGAAACAATTCATGGTTTTGGAACAAACTACCCCCTGGTTTTCTTCATTCACTTCACTGCCTTCTCCTGCACTGGTGTGCATTCTTTTTACTTTTTACATTACCAAAAAAAGGTTTTTACGCTGCTGCTGCGTTTTACCATTTTCTCATTAAACATTTCAAACCCAAAAATTATTCATGCACACATCTGTGCATTCCCTGGTTTTTGTTAGCTGCAGCGAACTCTTTTTTTTTGCTCCTCCCCATGTGCTGCACTATTGTTTTCATAGGATGCTGCGAACCCCTGTTTCTTTCCTCCCCGTGTGCTGCACTAACTGGAAGTCAACACTCATACAATTGGTATGCAATTTTAATAGAACTTACATACCCCATACTTCCGTATATAAAAAAAATTACGCGCCGTAAAGAAACATTAAATACTTTACCCAAAAAAATGTCATAACATTAACTTAGGTATGGTCCATAGTTTACTCCACGCTGCATTTAATTTTAGCAGGCCCGTATATACTTTGGAGAATTAAACGGCGGAGAACATTCCTTGCAATCGGACGGCGGAAAAAGAACAACCAAATCGGACGCATATCGGATGGGGATTGTTGACCGACATTTAAATGTCAGAGGGTGATGTCACCCCACCTCCACGCGCGTCTGCTCCAGGTTTTATCGGAGTCGATCACCGAGATATTCCTTCGCCGGAAAGCTGGTGCGATAGGTTTCAGGTGACCGGAAAACTCTGCGATCACTGTTGGCATCCATCGCTGCCCACGCCGTCGCTGTTCCCTGCACGGCAGTTGGAATTATCATTCCAACACAGCGCAGCATTCTTCAAAGAGCAAGTTCTTGCCCTTGGGCGCGTTACTGGAAGTCTTAAGAGAAAAGACTGGCGAAGCTGAAATGGTGGCAGATAAAATTAATATTGCTCTCTTTCAGACCTTCGCTGATAAGGCCAGCTCCAAGGTTGTGAGGCTTGTAAACACGAACGGCTCTGTCCTGCAGACCGAAAAGGGTGTGAATAACGGCCACCGCGTAGATGTTCACAACGAGCTCCCGCAGCGGCAGCGTATACATGAAGACATGGGTATTCTATTGAGCGGATGCCAAGCTAACCAGACATCTGAGGACGCCTGCCCTACCGGTGATCCGCACAAAGCATATGGAGCATTCAGTAACGCTATTCAGACAATTCTTGAACGACATGGGAAGCCCATCAGCAACAGGGAATTGGTTTTGGGAACAAGAAAGTTGCTTGTGGAACAAGGATACTCACAGCATCCTTGTCTCTACTGCAGTGACAATAACGCCGATGCTGCTTTCCTGTGCGAGCAATCCACCTGAAAGAATTCTCCTGCAGCAACCATCGCAAGAGTGATGACAAGAACAATAAAAAGGAAATAAGGAATTAAGATTGTGGAATTTCTTAGTGGTTTCTATTGTAAAGTACTGTTATTTTGAATAAAAAGTGGGCAGGCTACCTTCCACATAAAGTCTGAAAATCTACTTATGTTTTTTTTACGGGGTATTAGGAATATATTATAATTCAATGGACCTCTAGTCTTAGGAATGTATTATAATTTAATGGACAGAGAGTCTTAGGAATATATTATAATTTTAAATGGCATGTCATTATTTATGTGAATTTAGTTTGTCGATTGGTGATAAATGAAATTTTCTGAAATAAAATGAAATTTTTATTTAATAAAATTTATTACAGTAATGTTATTAAAAATTGTATATATTTTAATTTTTTCATAAAAATATTTATTTTTCAAATTTTTAATAATTTTTTTTAATTATTATTATAATTTTTTTATTTTTACTATTTTAAAATTTTAAAATTAAAATATGATTATTTTTATTTTAAATTAAATAAAACAAAATTATATCTTTATTGCAACTTCTCAATAAGTTACTTAAAAATTCTAATAATAACATAGAAGTAATATTTCATCATACTGATATTACATATGAGTTATTTACATATATCATACTTCTCTAAAAAAATAATTTATAATATATAAATAAAAATATTAATTTATCATTTAAAAAAATTTAAAATATCTAATATTTAAGCAAAAACTCTTTAAATTTAAATATATAACAATTCTTTTTATAATTAACCATCAGTCTACTTTTACATCTGAAATTTTGGTTTTAGATTATTAAATTTATATTTATATTTTAAAATTATGTTTTAAATATTAAATTAATAATAAAATATTAAAAAAATGTTAAATGATAAAATTTTGTTGAAATTTAACAAATACATCATTGTCCAAAAGATTTCCCTTTCAATATTCATCCTTAAAATCTCATCAAACTTAGAGATTCACAACTTGTCAATTGTTGCATTTCCATAGCCCCATCTTGTTTTATTAACATTCAATACGTTGAAATTAATTTTAATAAATAAATCAAAAGAACCAAAATCTATCGAGGTTTGAATAATTTGCAATTTAATTTAGCGTGCTTCTAAATAAAATTTAATTTAGATTGAGAAAAACTAAAATAATCAATAATAATTAATATTATTTTTTTCGAAATAAATTTAATATAATATTATATATAATTTTTTATAAATATTAAATATACAATTTTATATTTTATTACTTTATTAAAAAATTAAAATAATTTAATTAAAAATAAAAATTTTAATGATTTATAAAAATATTGTTTCAATTATAAAAATTAAATCTAAAACAACATTTTTTAAATTTATACTTTTAAATCATTATAAAATTTATTTCTTCTCTTAAACTTCCCTCCCTTCGTGGTGCACGTCGGGTAAGCTTCATCCTTCACGAGGCCCCACGCACGTAGCTCATTACCGAGAGACGGGACGGGCCCCTATGGCCCGGGCTAGAGTCGACCCTTAGACCTCCATTATCTCGAGGTCATGCTAGCGCGAAAATGCGTGCGATGGGTCTAATGATTTTTTTCGCAGTAGTTTATAATGCGATTTTTTGAAAGTTTTTCTGGCGGATTTTTCCGGTCGCAATTCATTGGAATCCCAAGTTTGATAGCTAGTTTTTGCATAATCAATGGCTCCCAGGGGTTTCTAGAGCGCTGAATCCAAATATGCAGTTAAAAAACCATTTTAACTGCTAAAAATCAAGATTTAACCCCATTTCTTCCGCGGGATTCCATCACCGGAATCTCCAAAAAGTCCCATTATAGACAACTCCATTTTTTTCATCGAACGCGTGGATTTGCTGGATAATTTCACCACATCAGTTTTACGACACCAATACAACCGTTACTGGGTTTTTCTTTGAAAGAATATGCAGAAGTAGCTCACAGCGTCCCGCTCTGCCCTTTTAAAGATTATCTTTTACCTGCTGCATCGATCTTTGAGCTCAATACAAAGTTGATTAAACTTCACGGGTCCCACTTCAGGTTGGGAGTCAGGATCTATCATCATGATTGCTGTGACTTGACTCGAAGGCCCGACCTCCGGATAGTCGGGGACCGGGGTCAGGTTTCTCACGTTCTTAAATCACAATCCTCCTGACTGCTCCCTTGGAACCGACTAGCTTCCAATCCCCCGACTTCTTACCTCGTAATGGTGGTTTATCTGTCCTCCTGGTGGTTGCGTTGTGAGTAAGGCATAAGACATATTCCTGTTTTCAAAGAATCAATTGCGTGGATTCCCACTCTTCACTTGGTCAGGACCACTTAGACTTTAAGAAGGCAAAACACAGCGAAATAGCTTTTAATACATAATAATTGAGTACAGTGATTCTTATTTCAAACCCCATAGAAAAGTAAATGCTTCCTGACATGTAAAATAAATAGCTTTAGCCTTCTCTCTCCATGCTGCTATCTCTATTCGCGCGCTGTGAGAGAGAGCTAAAACTATTTGCCTTGCATGTCAGGGAGAATTTACTTTTCTATGGGGTCTGAAATGGAGTTGTCTATAATGCGACTTTTTGGAGATTCCGGTGCCGAAATCCGGCGAAAGAAATGAGGTTAAATCTTGATTTTTAGCAGTTAAAATGGTTTTTTAACTGCATATTTGGATTCAGCGCCCTGAAAAACCCCTGGGAGCCATTGATTGTGCAGAAACTAGCTATCAAACTTGGGATTGCAATGAATTACTGCCGGATTTTGGCTGGAAAAATCCGGTGGAAAGACTTTCAAAAAGTCGCGTTATAGACTACTGCGTCTGAAATAAGAGTTTCCATTTAAGTACCACACTCACTCGGTAAATGAGATCAATGTTTTGTTTAATAGCTTTTAATACATGATAATGCTGTACACATTCTCGGGAAATGAGATCAATTTTTTTTAAACCAATTTGCACTTTAACCGTAAGTTTTGTTTTGGTGTTTTTTAAAATGCGGTGATAAATTTTTTAGTTAAATTATAATATATATATATATATTAGATTGTATATAGTATTAAATATATAAATTTTAAATGTTTTTTAGGTATAAGAATTAGTTTTTGAAATGTTTAATTAATATAAATTTTGTTGTTTTTTTTTTTAATATTGTATTACGGTAATTATATAATTTAAATTTATAATTTCAAAAAAAAATTTTGTTGATAAAATTTATTTGATCACTTTTAGATCCATTTTAAATATGGATTTGTTAATCATCTAGAAGGATTAATTTTGGAGTTAAGATAGATCTAAGTGGTGCTACATTACATAAGATTTTACTATATCACTATCAAAGTTTCAAGGCCCAAAAATATGAAATAAATTTAAAATATTGAAAAGATAAACTATACTAATTGGGTTAGATACATAGTTACCAAATTTGAATTCAGATTTGAATTAGAAAAAAAATTAACTTTATAAATTTAATACGGAAAAAAGTGGACACTATACATCTTACAAATACTTAAATTTATTATTTTTTATTATTTTATTTATAAATTTAAATAAACAATCATTATATTCAAAATTTTAATAAAAATAGAAAAGTTGTATAAGTTTTGTTTTGTTTTTTTTTCCTAAAATAGAAGTCACTGTTTTTTTATGTTTTATATAAAAGTTATTGATTTGCAACCAATTTGCTATTTTATAATTTTTTGTAAGGTAGGAATTATCTTTTTTTAATTGTAATTTGTCATTTTATAACTTTTCTAGTATAGGAATTACCTTTTTTATTTTATTTTTTCTATAAAAAAATAGTCTTTTTATTTTTTTCCAATGAGAATTACCAATTTGCTAAGATAGAAATTACTACTTCTTCTTCTTCTTCTTCTTCTTTTTTAAAGATCGTCTTTTAAAAAAGAAAAAAAATCCAAGAAATACCAACTTCCCAATTCTTATAAGAAAAATTATAAAAGCTAATTGATCTTAGCATTAGCTTTGCCTTTATCTACATTATTTCAATTTTCCATCAGGGTTGCCTAGTTCCAAACATGTTTTGCCTTTCTGTGTATTAAGGTTGCCAAGGTCCAAACTTGTATTCTTCCAATGCATCAACTAAGCAACGTTGGAATTAAAAATTTACCTTGTCATGGCTATTCCTATTCAACAATTGAAGGGTAAGTTCAATGACCTATTTCCACCAATGTTGAGCGATTCCAAACTTGTATTGCTCCAATGCATCCACTAATCAAAATTGGAATTAAAAATTTACCTCTCTCAAATAGATAATAGATGGAAGTATGATTCCTATTCAATAATGGAAGAGTAAGTTCCTAGGTTATTAAAATAACCTTAAATTTCATTTTTTAACAAAATAAGTAAAAAAAGTAAATCAATACCTTTTAATTTACATTCATACAACGCCATCTTTTGAATTTATAAAATGTATTTAAACCATGTTTGAAAATCCCGTCATGTGACTTTCTTTATGTGTTTAGTCAACCATGTAGATTTGTATATATCAAACTTCCAGATCTATTTACCATATACCTTGCTTATGCACATTATGTATTCATGTCGGGCCAAAACATTCAAGTTAAGCGACGAAGCAGAGTGAATGTTGGACACAACGAATTGGAGTAAGTGCTTTCGACAAAAATATAGCACCGTGACGAAATTGGTAACTATAGTTAGATATGAGCATTGAGGTGCAATCAAAGCGTCAAATTTATTGAAGGCAAAAAAATAACCAGCCTGCTATCGGGCTGTTGATGGTGCTGGACCCACCAACATTAGGGGATCTCCCCAGTATGAAGTCCTAACTAGACCTCACACCATTTGTTGTAGGAGTCCCATCCGGTACGATGGCCCGATTGCCATTATCTTAAAGATTTGCCTAAACTCTTACTTTTTAGCACAGGAGAGTGGTATGTTTTGTCTTCCCAGAAGTGAGGTTCGTGTGCCTGGTGAGTGTATGTGTCACTTGTGTCAATGGTTCTTTCATTGTAGATGGAGAGGGTGGGAGTGAGTCCCAAGTCGGTTGGGAGAAGTCCCAACTCTGCTAGGAACACACAACACAACAAGGCATGCACAACTTCCAGCGGAACAATCCACATGGATGCAATAGTCACAACACACAAGGGAAGATAACAGGTATAACACTTAACATATTAGTCCATGCGAGTACAACAGTTGTTATAGCAAGTTCCATGCGAAAGGTCTTTCTAATGTCAGGGAGAGTAGTCTACATGGGCGAGACAACATTATCAACATATACAACACATTTTCATTAGCATATGTGTATTACTACAAGTGAATTCATTGAAGTGTTAAACACATCTTCAAGCAACATGCATTACAATTGTTAAAGATTAGTCTTACAACATATACAATACATGTGTGAAAATGTGTTGGCCTATTAGCAGGCTTCTGAATTAAGTGAAACTTCCAAGACACATCATTACACCATACATCACTAGCCCCATGTGAGGGGCGTTGGAGCCATTGCTTACTCCTTAAAGAAAATATAACAAACTCTCTTGGCTATGTGGGAGACGTTGAGGTGAAAAGTCCTTTGTTGTACAAATGAAGGGGTATTTATAGCCAAGGGTGAAACTGACCCTTGTGGTTGTTTGACTACCCTCATGACCGTTTGACTTCCATGAATTTTCAACTTTACATGACTCTTTGTACAACAAGTGGGTCTTTTGGACTTCCACGTTACATTAAATTGTTTGACAACATGGCCCATAGTAGAGATGTGGGCAACATGACTCATGACATGAATCGACATGATAGTGTTGGTACATTTGTGTTGCTATTGGAGTGCATGTCGAGCTGCAGTGCTGCTGGGTGATGGATGTCTTCATGGTGTGCCACAACTTCACCTCTGCATGGTAAGGTGCGTAGAGTCCTCGATGGTCATTGGTTTGCTTGATGTTGCTTTGGCACATTGCTCCTTGCTTGTATGTTGGAAGGCTTGACAAATTCATCTCTATTCACGAAAGGTGAATGTTTGTCCATTCATCTGTCTGCGGGAACATCTTGCATGTTTGCTTGTTCGTCCATCCATGAGAACATCTTGCATGTTTGCTCGTCCGTTCATCTACGAACACATATTTGCATGATCATCCATTAGCAAGCATATATCTTCGCATGCATCGTTCGTTCATCCATTAGTGAACCTGTCCTTTTGCATGTGCTCCCTTTGTTCATCCCATTCATCGTCGCGCTAAGTTTGTTGGTGTACCTATACATGCAGTCACTCATGATGAGATGACATCAAATCCAAAAACCTCCTAGTCTACCATGACACATGATCATTTTAGATGCAGGTGATCGGGAGAGGAAACAAGGTTGTGAGGCGGGATGATGGCTCTGAGGACTGCTGATGAAAACTATGCAAGATTCACTGGGTGATGAAGATGGGTAAGCTAAGTCGACAGTGACTTTCTGTGAAGTCTGGCTAGGTTGGAAGGAAAAACTGCAAATTTTGGGAGGGACAGTTCGGGCTGCAGGAAGGCAAGGTAGACAAAATTTGCGTATTTTCCAGAATGAGTGGGCAGCAGGGGCTTGCTAGCAAAATTTGCACAATTTTCTAGAGGAATAGGCCAAGCTACATGGAGGATCAATAGGCATAAATTGCGCAGTTTTTTGGAGGAATTGGCAGGGAGCCTGGCAGCCAAAACTGTGCAATTCCTAGAGGGAATTGGCAGTTGGCTTCTAGGTCATTGGAAGCAGAAAATACACAATTCCCAAGGGGAATAGGCAATCAACTGCTACGTCACTAGCAACAAAAACCGTGCAATTCCCAAGGGAAATAGGCAATGAGCTTTCGGGAGCTTGGCAACAGAAACTGCGTAATTCCTGGAGGGAACTATCAATTTGCTGCTTGGAGATGTTGGCGAGAGAGATCGTACTGATGCTGGGAGGCTAAAATACTGATCATCTCTACACAATTTCTGAGCTGAGCGGACTACTGAGCAGCAGAGGGTCTTCTCATGAAAATTGCACAATTTCCAGGATGAGTAATCAGTCCACTGTTGAAAGGACTAACTGGGAAAACTACGTAATTTTTTGAGGGAGACAAGGACAGGCACTGGATGTATGTCTGGCCTAAATGCGCAATTTCCTCAGTCAGCAGAGTGAACAAGGTTAGCAACCTCTGCATAATTTTTGAGGGGAGTGAGTTGCAGGTGGTTGTCGGGTCCAACTCTCCTAGTGGCCAGCATGAAGGTTGATTTAATTACTTGCAGGCATCGTAACTTGAAAATACTTGTTTGGTGCTTCTGCGCTATTCTGGGTGACAGTTGATCGAGTTGATGGCGAGGTGATGCTATGGTTGTTAGAAGGGAGCTCGGTCGTCAGAACTTTCAGCAAAACGACTAAGTGTGTGAACGAGTGAAAGATGCATATGTGATCATGCAAACACAAACTGACATGGCTCGACGATGAGATGACTCAAACCATTTAGACACACATGTTCAACATTAATGACCGACAGTGTAAGCGACAAGCGCAACACTTGTGATTGATCGTTGATCGACCATGACAATGCTTGCGTGACAGTGAATGTGACTCCGTGTGTGAGTGCGACATAAGCTTTCATAGCGAACACAACAAGTACAAACGAAGAGAAGACTTTGAGCATAACTAGAGCATGGTCACAAGCATGACTTAGATACCAACATGAAAAAACTTAGATGAAATGAACAAGAAAGGCAGATGCAAATACTCACACGGGCTCACGAAGTGAACCTGAGGGTGTGCAATCATCAAGTGAAATTCTCAAGGGAGGCTCCAAAATCGTGTGCAGGCCAAAATTTTGGAGGGTGGTAGTAGCCGCTACAACACTTGGCGACACACTAGTAGAATTTCAGCTTCTTTTTTTTGGTTCATTGCTAACACAGAGCCTTGGTCTTTCAGGGAGTATTGAATCATTGTGTGGGTTACTTCATCTTCCCCACTTACCCCATGGACATACATGGTTTGTCTTTTGCCAACTCAGTCAAACACAATCAAAAGTTCAGCTTGATCACAGTGTTTCAAATTCGGGAAGGGTAGTTTAACTCGCGAGTTGAAAATTTTCAGAGTATAATTTATCATCTCTGGTGTTGCTCTGCTGCTAGCAGGCTTGGATAGTACCCCGACAGAGTCACGCAGGAATACACACATTGCTCCACTGCCAGCGAGCCTCGTTAGTACCCCGATGGATTTGCATGCTTCACCTCCCTATGCAGGAAGCCTTTCTCTTCTTTCGCCTTTGTATTTTTCAAGAGGATTTTGCATAGGCACTTATTTATTTTTGGGGTGTAAGAGGGATATCAACTTATTGAGAGCAGAAGAGGTTGTTCCTTCAGAGAAGTATGTAACACCTCTGATATAGGTTTACTCGTTTAGATTTTTCCCTCCTCTGTTTATACTAGTTGGATGAGTTTGAACACACAGAGGTGGAGGCTGAGTACAGACATGGGGCTTCCCACTATGGACACAAGTTCATAGTTGGACCAAAACTTCCCTTGTAGATGGTTCTTATTTTTCGTCAAGACTTCATTGGTCGAAGGTTACAACCAAGCACAGAGAATACAGACACAAGACTAGCCAAGTGCTGTAGTGTCAGAAGTGTCTTCAAATTTCAACCACATACTCTATTCAAAAGCCAGAACGTAGTAGTTGGCAACACTTATTTCCGAAAATAAAAATATTAAGGTATTAAGCAAACCAAACAAACAAAAGCAAAAATACTAAGAAAAGAAAACAAAGTGAAAAAAACAACAAACAAGCAAAGCAACCAAGTCAGCAAGCAAACAAACATGCGCAAAAATACTAAGAAAAGAAAACAAAGTGAAAAAAACAACAAACAAGCAAACAACCAAGTCAGAAAGCAAAGACAAGCAAAAAATCAAACACTACTCCTACTCCTACGTTAAACAGTCGGGGTTATGTGAAATGAAATTTCCAATGAAACCACTGTAGGCGTACCCGACCTGTAGGCACAAATATACGAGCAATTAAAATGGATAAAAAATAGTGTGCAACGGAAAATGAAAAAACTTGAAAAACTTGCACATAAGAGAGAAGGTCTCGCTTGTGGGCAGAAGAATGTGTCATAGCCACCCAACACACATGCTTACCTCTTCCGTGACTACTGTTTTTCAACAAACCTCAAAGACCTCTTGTGAGTGTCTGTTTTTTTGCACCAAGTTTCTCAGCGAGTACGAGGAAGGACTGAAGCTTGTTACCTGCAACAC
The DNA here is from genome assembly GCA_000404065.3 of Pinus taeda. NCBI lineage: Eukaryota > Viridiplantae > Streptophyta > Pinopsida > Pinales > Pinaceae > Pinus > Pinus taeda. Next base: position 32,769 of record APFE031369005.1, read on the forward strand.
GACTCACCAAGTAATATTGTTCCAACCATTTAATGATTGGATCATAAAACCAGTGATGGTTGTTTTGAAAGATTTGTGATCTTTGAGAAGACGGATTCCTGATTTGAGAGAGGGGATCACGATGGGAATTTGATACGGATAGATAGATATGTCCTTCTCATTAGTCATGTCAAGACAGTGGGGACCTTTCATAGCCATCAGTGCAGGCCGAAGTGCCTCAATTGCTTGACAGAAGTCTAAGAAGAAATATGTTACATGGTGAAGATCATAGTGCGCTAAGCGACTGTCATTGGATGTATTGTTGGGAAAATGATAAACTGCATGACAGCTACCCAAGATAGAAGAGAAATAATACTAGTCAGTTGAGATGCTGGATTCCCAGTTTGACATGAACAAAGAAACCTTTTGAACAATCGTGCGAACACACTGAATGAGGGAACCAAGTTCGTTGTATTCTAGGCATGATAGAACACCCACCTGCAACTGGTGAAAAAGTGCGCAGGCATCATGGTCATCACAGAAATGTAGAAAGGATGCCAGCACAGTGAATGTGTGAAAGTAGTTGGGGTGTGGCGAAATGAGAGTAACTTTATTCACGTGATAGGTTGTGCGCTCATCATCACACAGGGAGATTGCTGGTTTGATGAGTGGGAATATTTGATGTGAAAAATTTGCAAAAAGACCAAGGGGCTGATTACGAGAGAGAACATCTGATAAGTGTGATTCCGGATAGAGATAGTCTTTGAGATGATCAACTTCAATATCCTAGGATTCGATGAGGGATGTACAGTTCCAACCCGAATTGGATGTAAGAGAGGTATATGAAGATAAACATGTTGTAACGGACTCATGGATTCGATCATTAGCGAAAATCTGAAATTTTTAAATATCATACCCCGAATAGTAAATATTCTTTACACGGGGATCCATGTCAAGTGCAACCATGCAGATAAATAGATTGTGCGTGAGAAATGAGATCTGATTTGGTTTGACAGGCTTACCAAAGTTGCGAGGGCCTGACATAACCATCAACGGATGTTGAAGTGCCTCGACTGCCTGGCACGTCCCGGAACTTTCCAGAATTGAAAAATTGCATTTTGGGATGTGAACCAGATCATGCATGGCTTGAGGATGGTTGTTGTTAATGATTTCCAAACTTCTCTTAGGATGATAGCCATCTTTGTCATAGGCTTCATCAAAATTTTCAGCAAGCTGACTTGACAAGCTGTCTTCATGCAACACACAAGATGATGATGAGTGGGAAGAGTCATGTGTGTTGAGACTATTTTCATCATGGAAAACCTCATTTCCTTCTGTTGATTGAGGAGATAACTTAGAAGATGAAGAAGAAAGAGAATGTGGAGTGTCTCCGATGCATGTTGATACGATGTGAATGATAGGGGACACAGGCAAGTGAGGAGCAAAGGAAGCTTCGATATGGATGCCTTCTTTGACTAGTGCGCATTCCAGATCTGAGTTAGAGTGTACATGAGATGACAATAGATCATATGGTGTGCTTGGGAATTCATCACAACATACGGAAGTGTGGGAGTGATGACAGCCCAAGACTAGAGGTTGATCGAAAGAATTGATTGTGCATGATGTTTCACTAAGATTCGTGTATCAAGGATTAATCAAGAACGGAAGCTCAATGTTTTGGAAGGAATTGATTGTGTCTTCACTGTCCTACTCCTCCATTTATATGATGAGGTTTCCTTGCACATGACTGCAACTTGAGCCAACAACTTGAGAATCAAGAGAGTGTGTGTAGCTAACTTGTGAAGTAGATCGCTCAAGCAAGTCCTAGTGCAAGGAGTCATGGCTTGTAGATGACGGAGGATGGCAGAGATGCAGATTAGACTCAAGACTTGGGTTAGCAATGGTGATGTCCTATTGTGGAATGGAGGGATGAGTTTTCCCCATAGGCTTTCCTAACCATTCTAGAATTTCCTTCGTTTGGGCAGGAGACAACTGAGAAAATGGATTGGGAACATGCTGCAAATATTTCTCAGCTTTGCAACCGCTGCAGGGGGGACCTACTGCATAGATTTCTTAGTTTTGCGATTGTTTCCAGGGGGCACCCTCTTCAAGTCATGAGGTGTCTCATGATCCGCAAGATTTTAGGAAGAAGGGAAATCATGAAGGTCACAGTTTCATGAGACATGAACCAAGCGTTTAAGCTCTTGGCTCATGAAGTCAAGGTCCACAAACTGCTCAAGAATTTTGTGACATAGGTGAAGGGAGTGGGTAGCAAAGTTGTCAACTGATTTTCTAGGCTTCATTCTTAAATGAGAGATTCTTTCATAGACATCTTGGTGGTCACACTCATCGAAGGCTTGATGGAGCTCCTTGAGGAAAGTGAGAAGGGAATGGACGAAAGTCGGTGGCCGGGTATGACACCACCGATTAGCACGACCTTCAAGGGTGAGGAAGAAGAGTATACAAACAAGCTCATCATTATCGATTTCATGAGATTCACAGAAATGAAGAAAATCATACATGTGCTCAGTTACGGATGTTTTGTCCTCACCATCAAACTTTAATAAGGATAAGTGATCGATAAGCTCATCAGGTATTGATAACTAATTATGGTAGAAATGAGAGAAACACCCTGGGAGCACGAATTGAGTATTATTCATTGGGTAAGAGATTTAACCCAGATGTACGGGCTTAGCTTGTCATCTGGCCCTCCTTCTAGCGCCAAAATGTTGACGGTGCTGGACCCGCCAACATTAGGGGATCTCCCTAGTATGAAGTCCCAACTAGACCTCACACCATTTGGTGTAGGAGTCCCATCTAGTACGATGGCCCGATTTCCATTATCTTTAAGATTTGCCTCAAATCTTACTTGTCAACACAGGAGAGTGGTCTGCTTTGTCTTCTAAGATGTGAGGTTCGCATGCTTGGTGAGTGTCAGTGTCACTTGTATCAATGGTTCTTTCACCGTAGAGGAAGAGGGTGGGAGTGAGTCCCAAGTCGGCTCGGAGAAGTCCCAACTCATCTAGGAACACACAACACAATAGGACATGCACAACTTCCACTAAAAAAATCCACATAGATGCAACAGTCACAACACACAAGGGAAGATAACACATATAGCACTCAACGGATTAGTCTGCGTGAGTACAACGGTTGCTATAGAAAATTCCATGTGAAAGGTCTGTTTGATGTTCGGGAGAGTAGTCTACACGGGCAAGACAATGTTAACAACATATACAACACATTTTCATTCGCATATGTGTATTACAACAAGTGAATTAGTTCAAGTGTTAAACACAGGTTCAAACAACATGCATTATAAGTGTTAAAGATTAGTCTTACAATAGATACAATACATGTGTGAAAACGTGCTGGCTTTTTAGCAAGCATATGATTTAAGCGAAAGTTCCAAGACACATCGTTACACCATACATCACTAGCCCTGTGTGAGGGGCATTGGAGCCATTGCTTACTCCTCAAAGAAAAGATAACAAACTCTCTTGGCTATGTGGGAGGAGCTGAGGTGAAGAGTTCTTTTCTATACAAATGAGGGGGTATTTATAGCCAAGGGTGAAACTGACCATTGTGGTTGTTTGACTACCCTCATGACTATTTGACTTCCATGACTTTTCGACTTTACATGACTCTTTGTACAACAAGTGGGTCTTTTGGACTTCCACATTACATTACATTGTTTGACAACATGGCCCATAGAAGATATGTGGGTGACATGACTCATGACATGACTCGATATGACAGTGCTGGTAAATTTGTGCTGCTGTTGGAGTGCATGTCGAGCTGTAGTGTTGTTGGGTGATGGATGTTTTCATGGTGTGTCACAGCTTCACCTCCGCATGGCAAGGTGCATGGAGTCCTTGATAGTCGTTGGTTCGCTTGATCTTGCTTTGGCACATTTCTTGTTTCTTGTATGTTGGAAGGCTTGACAGGTTCGTCTATGTTCGCGAAATTTGCTATGTTCATCTGTTCATCCATCCGTGAGCACATATTGCATGTTTTCTCGTCTGTCTGTCCGTGAACACATCTTTGCATAATCATCCATTTGTGAGCACATCTCTTCGAATGCATTGTTTGTTCGTCTATTGGTGAACTTGTCCTTTTGCATGTGCTCCCTTCGTTCATCCCATTCATCATCGCGCTATGTTTGTTGATGTACCTACCCGCGGTCACTCATGACGAGATGAAATAAAATCCAAAAACCTCCTAGTCTACCATGACACATGATCATTTCAAATGCAGGTGACTGGGAGAGGCAGCAAGGTTGCGAGGCGGGATGATGGCTCTGGGAAATCTGATGAAAACTACACAAGAGTCACTAGGTGATGAAGATGGGCAATCCATGTTGAAAATGATTGTCCACAAAGTCTAGGTCAGCTGGAAGGCAAAACTGCGCAAATTTTGGGAGGGATAGTTCGGGCTACAAGAAGGAAAGGCAAACAGAATCTGCACATTTTCCGGAATGAGTGGGCAGTAGGGGCTTACCATCAAAATTTGCGCAATTTTCTGGAGGAATAGGCTGGGCTGTATGGAGGATCAATAGGTAGAAATTGCATAATTTTTTGGAGGAACTGGCCAGGAGCCTGGCAGTTGGCTTTTGGGTCACTCGAAGCAGAAACTACACAATTTCCAAGGGGAACATGCAGTCAGCTGCTAGGTCATTGGCAACAGAAACTACACAATTCATGGAGGGAACTGTTAGTCTGATGCATTGATGCTGGGAGACCGACCGGCTGATCATCTCTACGCAATTTCTGATTTGAGCAGAATGTTGAGCAGCAAAGGGCTTGCTCATGAAAAATGTGCAATTTTCGATATGAGCATCCGGTCGAATGTCGAAAGGACCGATTGAGAAAACTGTGTAATTATCTGAGGGAGACAGGGACGGGCACTGGGTGTCTGTCCGGTTTGTTTGTGCAATTTCCTAAGTCAACAGAGCGGGCAAGGTCAATAGCCTCTACGCAATTTTTGAGGGGAGTGAGTCCCGGGGTGGCTGTCGAGTCCAACTCTCTTGGTGGCCAGCATGAAGGTTGATTGAATTGCTTGCATGCAACGCAAATTGAAAAGACTTTCTTGGTGCTTTTGCACTATTCTAGGTGACAGTTGATCAAGTCAATGGCGGGGTGATGGTCCGGCTATCAGAGGGAAGTCTGGTCATTAAAACTTTTAGCAAAATGACTAAGTGTGTGAATGAGAAAAAGATGCATATGTGATCATGAAAACACACACTCACATGACTCGACAATGAGACGACTCAAACTATCCAGACACACATGTTCAACATGACTAATTGATGGTGCAAGCGATAAGCGCAACACTTGTGATTGATCATTATTGACCATGACAATGCTTGCACTACAGTGAATGTGACTTCGTGTGTGAGTATGGTAGATGCTTTCATAGCGAACACAACAAGTACACACGAAGCGAAGACTTTGAGCATAACCAGAGCATGGTTGCAAGCATGACTTAGATACCAACATGTCAAAACTTGGATGAAATGAACAAGCAAGACAGATGCAAAGACTCACATGGGCTCATGGAGTGAACCCGAGGGTGTGTAGTCATCAAGTGAAACTCTCAAGGGAGGCTCCAAAATTGGGTGCAGGGCAAAATTTTGGAGGGTGGTTGTAGCTGCGACCATTCAACATACTTAAGCATGCTATGGGGCATCCATGGATGTGACGCGCTGACGAGCCTAAAAACATGGTTCTCCATTTAATAACCAGCATGCCCATACATTCATAAGCATACATACGTCATGGTGGATTTGACGTGAACTGAAATGTAGTGAATTCTACCTCTGCACCATGACGCCTGCAATTTCAAATTGAAAATTTGTGCACGAAATTTATGCAACAGGTTTTTGGATAGGGATGCAATGGATCTTTATTTCATTTTCCTTCTAGGATTGATTGATGAACTCGCGCACCGGTGTCACACCCTAAGCACAAGGCACTAGGGACCAGAATCTCATTCTCATAGCAGATGAGAATCTCCTCTCCCATGTATTGGCAGCTATCATGGTGGAGATTTACAGCTATGCCATACCTCTTCTGCCATGAAATTCACTTTATGAGATGTTGAATTATGAAGACGACTTTGGGAATAGCGCAGAGGATGTGCAACCCTCGAATTCGATGCGCGGCTCCACTGATGATAAGGATGTATGAAAAGGTTGAATTAAATTTGTAATTAAAGAAATTGATTTATTTCTTTCATTCAGATCTGTGGTTCTATTTCCATTAGCAGCTCTCATTTTCTATGAAGCCAGAGTATTGAGACCGCTGAGAAACATTACATGCACTTGAATTTTTGTTTCTTTACATTGCATGAAATTGTTCTATACCTCGTTATTTCCTGACAGAAAATGGATACACTTATCTTTCATTGGTTTCACTGAAAAGACAAAGCTTAGATTTAGATTTCATGTTTCTAAAAATTTTGGAAATTAGGAAATGCAAGAGAGTGGTTTGTGAATTAGAACTATTCCATCCAATTACACAAATTAAACTCTTTCAAACCTAATTGACAACATTTTGAGGTTTTGAAGACAAAAGATATCGATTTTTTTTCTAAAATTCATTGTAATTATTGGGAAATTGTTAAATGTTATCCCTTCAAAAAAAATTATTAGAAAGGGAAAATGTAATTAAT
>APFE031369005.1:43200-70177 GCA_000404065.3 Pinus taeda
AAATTTTAATGATAAATTTAATTAATAATTTAAAATTCTTACAATTTCAAAATGGCCACCATCTATTCTCCCAAAAATTATAACCAAAATTATCAACGCACATAAAATTTCCCCACTATTCAATAAGACGATTTGGACATTTCTGTTTAAGGCAAAAGCTCTATGGTTGCAAGCTTGCAACTCATATATATATATATATGGGTCTGGAATGATGGGAGAAGTTGAAAAAATTTCACGGTATACAACTTGCTTCTCCTTTTTTTTAATCAAAAAATGGATAAGTAAGGTGAAGTGTGGTTTGTCTGGCCATTTACTTTATGTAAGGTCCTTTCAATCCTCTAGCATTCGAATTTGTTACTATGAGTCGAAGGGCTTCGGGTCAAAGGAAGATGTATTTGAACATTCGAATCTAAACCTTATTCCTGTTGTTTGTTAAATAAACCAATTATTTAAAAATGAAATAATAAAACATAAAAGAGTACATGGACTTTTTATTAAATAGTTTATAAGCTATGCAATATTTTTAGTGATTTGTGAATGGGATAATAAGTTAAGCGAGATTGTTAATGGTAAAAATTCATACTTAAGTTGCTTGAGTCGTAGTTTTAATATTGGTGATGTTATGGAAGTGTTCATTACTGAGTGCAAGTTTATTAATTTTGATATTTTTTCTATTTATTTTTTATTTATTTATGTGAGAATTATTTGATATGGTGAAAATTAAATTCTCTACTTAAAATTAGAAGAAATTAGTTGGTTGTGACTAATTTATGGATATATGCTATAAGTTAATGATTTACACTTCCCAAATCAATGCAAAAATGAAATCTCAAGAGAATCTTATAGAGTATATAAGAATTGAAAACTTTATTTATTTACGAATTATTTTAATTAACAATTATAGTATATATACTATATAATAGTATATATATATAAATATTATATATATATTAATTTATATATATATCTATATAAATATCATTTCATTTTACAATATCATTACAAGATTATCATTCTTAAACATTTATAAAGGGGATTGTTATCAAAATGGGTTGTCACAAACCCTATCCACCTTGGCAGAACACCTTCCTCAGTGTTCTTTACTCGAACATGGTCATAAAAAATGGGATTTACAAAGGGGATTTCTATCAAAATGGGATGCCAACAGGTATGTGAGGAGCTATGATTTTTATGACCATGTTAGGGTAAATAACAGTGAGGAAGGTGTTCCTCTAAGGGGGGTAGCATTTGTGACAACCCATTTTGATAAAAATCCCCCTTTGCAAATATTTAAGAATGATAATCTTGTAATGAAATTATAAAATGGGATGGGATTTACAAAGAATTGGGACACAAGTTCAGAGTTATGGTGGAAGAGGTTGCTTGGGAATTGTGGAGTTCTCATTTAATGGTAGCATGGATGACTGGTACATTTTGTGGTTGTGAATGTGAATTGAAATTATTATAAATGTGGTAGAGTTTCTCGAGCTGTGGGGAATGATGGATCCATTGATAAAGGGAGTTGTGATTAAGAAACTGGCATGACAATATGCCACCACCATCAAAGTTACAACCATGATGATGATGAAGGTGGTGCTAGGATTCCTTTATGGGGGTGATCCCACGACGTAGTAGGAGTCAAGGTGAGAGAACAAAAAAAAGATGGGATTCAAAGAGAAGGGGGGACACATCACAAGGAAGCATAGAGGATTTTGGGATCTAGTGAGTGACAACCTTTAGATGAAAGTTTGTAGAGGAGATGATACCAATGATGGTCAATGGGAAAAGGAGGATAAGGTCACTGGAAGATTGGCAAGGAGAAATATGTTGTCAATTTTGAGCACTCAAAGAGTAGGGTGGCCATCTCTCAAGTGAAGGGCAAAGGTCCTCTAGACTCCCGATTTGGGTGAAGACCCTATTCATTTTGATTCCTGGTTATAGATTGTCTAAGGTTTCTTATTATTCTTAGCTACAAGCATTACAATTATTTATGGCTAACGCTGATGTATTAAAAGATGCTTCCATAGAAGAGGATGAGCATAATCGAGCTTTGCAAGAAGCATCTAGTGCAACAAAAGGAAACACTATGCCAAACGTTGTGGTGTCCCTAGAGAAGTTATATGACCTGCAAAAATAATTTAGAGGACCAACCAACACAAAGACTCAAAGTTTAAAGTTATCATCTGAACAAGTCAATTTAGGAACTTAAGAAGATCTGATGTATGTAAACCTTGGTACATGTTGTTCTCCACAGGAATGGCAAGAGTTAATCAACTTATTCAAACAATATCGTGATGTATTTGCATAGACATAGGACAATTTAAAGACATATGATACTCATATTATCTAACATGTTATTCTAATAAAAGAATGGGTAAAACCTTTTCAGCAGAAACTACAGAAAGTTCATCCAATCCTGGAACCCCTCATCTAAAAGAAATTGAGAAATTTCTTGGATACTCGAATCATTTTTAAGGTTTTCCACTCCACTTGGGTTTCAAACTTGGTCCTAATCAGAAACAAGTCAGGTGAAATAAGGCTAAGTGTAGACTTTTGTAATCTCAATCGAGCATTTTCTAAAGACAATTATCTAGTGAAACCCATGGAACATACCCCCTAGATAATATCTAGGTCTGAAATGTTCTCACTACTAGATGGTTTCTCAAGTTACAATCAAGTGCTAGTAGCAGAACCTGATTGATTGAATACTACCTTCAAGACCAAATGGGGAACATTTTCTTTCAAGAGAATGCCATTTTGGGCATATCAACGCTTGTGCTAATTTTCAAAGAGTGATGGACATCACTTTCTATGGCCTTATTGGTCAAAGCATAGTTTTTCATTTGGATGATGTTACTATGTTTTAAAAGAGAAGATCAGATCACGTACATCATCTGAAACAAATATTTGAGTGATGTCGAAAGTATAAGATTTCTCTTAATCCCGAAAAAAATGTTTTTGGTGTGTTAGAAGGGGTTCTCTTAGGGCACATCATTGAACAGAGAGGAATTAAAATTGATCCGAAGAGGGTCAAAGCCATCACATAGATCTCGTTTTCAATGAATAAGAAGGCTATGCAGTCTTTCTTAGGAAAGATCAATTTCTTGAGAAAATTCATCTATGATTACACCCAGATAGTAAAGCCTATACAAGAGATGATTAAGAAGGATGCAACATACAAATGGGATAAATGGGGAAAGGATGCTTTCACTCAAATCAAGAAGGCTATTGCTAATGCACCCACATTATTCTGTCCCAATTATGGCAAAGACTTCTTGCTATATACCTTTGCTTCAGATTCATCGATTGCATTGTATTGACTCAAATGGGTAATAAAGGAAATCAATTGCCTATTTATTTCATGAGTGCCGCTCTAAAGAGGCCAAAATTAAATTACCATGCCATCGAAAAACAAGCATATGTTGTATAGAAGGTAGTTAAGTATTTCAATCCCTGTATTTTAAAAGATCACACGATCATAAATGTACCTCATCTAGTGGTGAAAACACTCTTTGTGCAACAGGAGCTAGGTGAGAAAAGGGTTAATTGGATGACCTGCTTACAAGAATATCATCTAGAATCCAAAAGAGTTCCTACCATAAAGGGTCATTCCCTCTGTAAGATAGAAACTGAAGAAAGAGAAGCTCTCGATAAAGAACTTTCAGGTTGGGAGCAGGAGATAAAAATGTACATGAGAAAGAAGTGATATAGAGGCTCCATTGAAGAGAACCAATAAAACACCAATAGCTAGCATGAGGTGTTTATTTAATAAGTGAGTTGAAGCTTCTTACAAGGATAGGTTGCAACTTAAAATGAGAATGGAGAAACTCATGGAGAAAGAGAAAAAAAATACCATTGTTGGTCAAAATAAAGGTTCAAGTGCTAGTCATAGTGGAGGAGAGAAAGATTCCAAAGAATATTTCATAAGAGGGAGAACGAGTCAAGAATATTTTTACCGAGAGAATACAAAACTAAAGAAAGAAATTAGCATGTTGCTACAATTTCTACAAGAGAGGGAAGAAGACAAAAGACAGATGTGGGACCTAAGGAAAAATTCCACAACACTTGTTAGACAATTATAGTTGTTGCATGCTACTCACCTCCTATGAACTCCTCTTTTTCTCTCCTCCTTGAGACTTCCTCTGTACCCTTCTTCTTCCTAACGTCACTAGAATTATCCTTTCTTTATGTGGCCTCTCTACTGCAAGGTTCTCTACCACAGTTCTCTACCTCTATATAAACAATCTCCACATTTACAACATTTTTGTTTGTATGGGATACTAGGTACAATTTTTTAGTTCCCTTACTAGCTAAATAAAAACTAAAAAACTAGATTTACACGACCTATTCTCCAAGTCTAAGATTTTAGTATCCCTGTCTCCTTAGTTTTGCTTTTGGAAAGTTCTCTTTGTCTACTTCCAATATTCTACTATGCATTAACTTCACAATAAATACTCCTTCGTTCCTTATACTTGATCTTTCCTACTTAATTAATATTCTTCAATCTCCTATGTATTTGCTATGAGTTTTGGTTCACCCTACGTTCTACTTCAACTTCTCCACTAAACTCTTATTTTCCAAAATTCTTATTCAAGGGATGAAAATATCACACTCTAATATTCCTCCTTAATAATGAACAAATCTTGTCTAGACTTCTTTCTCTAGTGAGTGCAGAAGCTTTGATACCACTTGATGTGATGGAAATTGGGGGTCACTTTCTTGTCTTTCATCCTAGCTCTTCCCACAATTCTACTCAAAATACCATCGATATCCTTATGCCATGTTATAAATTTTTTATTTAACTGGGGTTCACATGCCCACACTTCAAATTTCACGTCGTGTTCAAAAATGATGAACTTGCACTCTTTAATCCAAAAAAAGAATGTGGGATTTCTGGATGCTAAACTATGACAAAGAACTCTGCCAACATGGAGCTCTTCTAAATTGATGCATAAGGATTTGGTCCCATAAGGGATTGAAATTTGAATAGATTGTTGGTCATCTAGTTGGAGGTCACAATTTAAACAGACCATGCTGAAGTATGTCAAGGGGCCCCACTACATTGACTGAGATTAGGGATGACTAATAATTTGAACACGCTTTGGTAGAATCCACACTAGGTTGAAATTTTGATACTTACTCACAAGTCTGAAGAAAATATTAATCAATGTGAGTGCCATCAAATCCACTACTCATTTCATGAATATTTTGAGCATTAGGATAGCAATGTCAGATTGCACGTGTCCATAACTAGATCTTCATCAAGAGGAAAAATTTCCTCTTCCTCGCTTGAAGCTTGCTCTGCTGGAGGAAAGGGAGATTGAATGGTTACCTATTTTGTAGTTGACATCAGGTCAACACCTTGATTTTGCAGCTTCGGTTCAAACTCCATGTATTGGATCTCGATCAACTCCTCAATCTCTTGAGTGGGCTCCTTCTCCTGCATTGATTTTATCTCCTCCTCTAATTTTCAGTTATGTTCTTGTTCTTTGGCTTGTCTTCATGCAACTTCTTCTTCTACTACTCTTTGCCTTTCTTCTTCTTCCTACTTTTTCCTTTCTTCCTCCATTCCCTTTTGTTCTCGTTCTTCCTTCTGCTTCGGTTCTACTTCCTGCATGCTTTGTTTCCTCTTCTTCTCCGCTGCTATGGCTCCTTTAAGTATGACTGGATCTGCTTTCATCTTGTGGCTTCGCTCTCCTCTTGGACTCTGCACAACTTTCCTCTTACCCTTCCCGCACTCTGTGTTGCACTTCTCTATTGATGTTGCCTCTGAAGTGACTTCTTTTTGCGTAGTAAGCTACAATGTTCTAGCAAAGCTGACTAGTTCACTAGATTTGGAGGCATTAATTAAATTATTCCATGCTTCCTCCTCAAGTCTGTGAAAGGTCTCACTTAGCCAGTGATAATGAATTCTCTCACAATGGTCTTTGTAAACATTCCTTGGATCATATGGGTTGAAGTCCAAACAATCGAATGTGAATTTCTCTATTGCCTTTCCTTCAGTGTATGCAACTTTGAGATTCTTTATTTTGTACAATCTGATCTGCATAGGAAGAGTAGTCTAAGGTGATTTCTTCTTCCTATGCAAATATGCTGACAACCCTATGGAGAAATGGTACACAACTTCTTACATGACTAATTTATGGGTGGCATACCTTGGAAAAATATGTGCATACTTCTGTCTGCCGAACAATCTGAGGAAAGTTATATCCGGTGTGGTAAACCCAATATGTTATCTCCAACACTGCTTTCATTGCCCCACGTGACATACAAGGTAGCTCTTCCTCAAAGATCAACTTGTACAATCGAATAAGGAAGTGATCAATCAACTTTTCCATTACTTTTCTATGGCTGCACTTCGAAAGTAATTTGCAATAAATGTGCATGACAAGCTCTTGTGGTGTCCAAGTCCAATTGATGTGAGGGAATGAATTGTGTGCACAGATTGTATCCAATAGATAGGAAAACATGCAATCTTACTTGCTTTCCCTTCGGAGGACTAAGGACATTAGCTACATGGATCCGCAACTGTTGAGCCAAAAATTATGACCATTTGAATGATCTTCCTTCGTTCACAACCTAGTTCAGTAAGAATTCCCACCCTTCAAGGAAGGTCCTAGTGCCCTGCTGACCATAGATTCTGCAACATAGAAATATCAAGAGATGATAGGCCCTCTTGAGAGATTTTGTATTGTAGTTGTTGGTGGGTGTCTGATGGAACTTTTCTGGCTCTTTCACCCAGCTTTTGACAATCCCCTTTATGCTCAAGTAGTTGGTGGAAGCATAAAAGTAAGAATCCATGAGCGATTCTGGCTCCGACAAGTGTTACATGAGATGATAATTCGGTGCTAGAAAATAAGCAAGCCTTTTTCAGCTAGCATTGTTCAGAGTCAATTCTGTTGATCAAGTTAATTAGGGATTTTTTAATTTTCTCAAAATAAAGTTCATGATCATAGGGTTTTTGGTCAGCATGACATTATGTGGGGTCCATCTAAATTCAGATAGGGTCAATCTTAAAAGTTAAAAGTTCCAATCTTTCATATGTGTTGGGCCTATTTGTTCATAATTGAAATTTGTTAGTTTTACAGAAATCTGTAGCAACTCTAGTTATGTATACCACGCATTTTCTACGAAAGTCCCTGACACTTCCGTAGTGAATCCATATTTTTGAACACCTGTCTCACTATGAAATTGCGATAAACTGCACAGCTGGACTTAATGGTGAAATAATGGTTTTTTAGCTTTAAAGGTTGTGATTGGTCAGTCTTGTGATGGGTCATGATTACACTTTATCAATTTTTGTCCATTTTCCCTATATATTAACACCATATAGCTTCTTGCTGCCAACTCTCCCTTATGTATTTTACTTTGCAACCATAAGCTTCACGTTATCAAATAATTGTCTTGTTGTCTCTCACACCAGCCTAGATTTCATACAGGTCTTGATGTCTCTAAGTTAGGGTTCGCTGTTGTCTAGTTGTCTCTAGTTTGATTTGCAGGTGACAAGGAGGAACCTTATGTGTTGCAACCATGGCACACAAGATACAATATAAAAGAGGATCAATGGTACGTTATGAGCCTGTGGACATGAAAATGTTGGAGGAAGACCCTACCTTTGTTCAAGCATTTGCGAGCGTGGGATGCCTACATTTTTGTCAAAAGCTACAAGATTTCCATGAGCAAATTGCTAAAGATTATGCTTTGAATTTCGTTGGAACAAAAACAAAAGTCCGTCTTCTAAACTTTGCAGTGACACCTTATACAATTCTTCGTGCTAGAAAAATCCCTAGGTCAGGAGAAGTATGGTTGAAAGTCTAGAAGATTAAGCTACAAAACTATGATGAATTTCTAAAAGAAGAACACAAAGGTATTGATATGACTGCATGCATTCCCAGAGGTTGCCTTAAAGAACATTTCTCCAAGCTCTTGATGGTCATTCATAAGTATTTCACATGTGATGGCAGATTCAGCATGGTGTATCAGTATAATTTCAGTTTGTTACTTCATTTCACTGGTAAGAAGCCTCTAGACATTCCATTTTATTTATTTAGAAGTTTGGTAAAAGTGGAAGACAAAGTTCAAGCCAAACCAGATGCAAGTGACACCTCTATTTTTCATCACGACCTTATTAAACCATTAGTTGTAGAAGAGATAAACACGTTAAATAGAGATTGGCTTACCTTCATATTCTTATGTGGACATGAATTAGATGCTGCCACCCCCTCTAGGAGAACTCCAAAATATAAATCCACAACCCCTAGAAAAGAGCAGAAACCAATGGCAGAGCAACCTGTAGTAGAGGCTTCCATAAGCACAAAATGGAGGATGACTAGAGAATAAATTACAAAGAAGGGAAAGCTAATAGATATCCTAGAGGCTATTGAGATTGAAGAAAGCCCAATTGAGAAGCCTAAAAAGTGACCAAAACTGAAACCCAGAAGAATAGAAAAAGGGCTAAGAAGTTATACTTTACACAAGAAGAAAATAGTTTCATTTTTAGGCCAAGGAAACCTGTCACAAGGTCAATTTAGCAAGCTAAAAAGATGCCAAAAGTACCTTTGGATCAAATAGAGCCATCAAAAGAACCATCAAAGAAAAAGAGAGGAAAAGAGGTTGTATAAGGAAAAAGTGAAATAGAGGTTCTACATGAGAAATTAAGAGATGGTAGACAAGAAGTTATCAAATCCAAACTTGAGTTTGAAGAATGGAAAAAAGAAGTGTCAAAGAAGATAGATTTTTATGGTGAAACTATAAATAAATCCAAAAGGATGATAAAGAGGACTTTATCTTTGCACAAGATGTTGAAGCACATGTATAAAAGGAATAAATGGCTACAAGAAGACATAAAAATATTATAGGGACAAGTCACAACACTAGAAACCCAAATTGAAATGATCAAGGTTGAACTCAAAAAGAGAAATCTCAAGATCATTGCTGAAGTAGATGATACTCCTTAAAAATGGTAAAATTTTCAATTTTTTCTTCACTATACTTAAACTAGTAAACTCAACTTTATATATAGTGAACATGGTATTAGGAGTGATAAGGAGGCATTAGGAACCATGAAAATTCAAAAAACTCATAAAACTTCCCATGAAAATGCTGAAAACTTGCTACGAAACTGCTGTAGCTTTTCATGGAGGAGAAGGAAAACTTAAAATACAACAAAGAAAGTTCTAAAGGTATGTATTTAGCTTAAAAACATCAAGGAAAACCTCAGAACTCGTAAAAAGAGAAAAGGGGTAGCAGAAGGTGTTTTTTGGATTAGCTACTAAAGTTTGCTACGAAACTGTTGAAGATTCTATTTTTAGCTACGAAACTGTCAAAACTCAGTTTTTCTACCTTTTCTGAAGTTTTTGAACATCAAGCATCCAAGCTCCATATGGATTATAGGTCATGAAGGGTTTCCACATCAACTCCTCTTTTTCAGGAAGACAAGTCAGCAAGCGAATCAAGACAACATCCATGTGGAAATGAGACACACCATCAACTCCAGCATATTCAGAAAATCAATTTGGTTCGAGAAGCTTCATCAAACAGAATTTGGTTGAGTTCATTTATGGTGGAAGAGTCCTACTTGTATTAAAATTATGTAAAACATAAATTCTTAAGATTTCTCAATAGGTGTCAAGTAAGATAAGGTTTCAAAACTGTTTGATCGAATCTAGCCCAAGTGGCAGATTTTTGTTATTAATGATATGATGATGGTGTTACTCTATATATTTGTAGATCCTTGAATCTAAAAGGGTTGATATATAATGTGAAGAAATGACCTTATGTAATCTTTTGATCCTGTTAATATAAAATTTGCAGCAACACTGTTTTTGTACCTGAGATTCATGTCATGGCTTTCATGTGTTTCTTAACATGTTGTTTTTGTTTTACATAGTATTTTGTTTACTTGGAAATCTTGTCAAACTTCCCCAATTCCCTTCACTTACTATGTATGATTGTGAATTTTAATGTGATATTAGTTTTAAATACAGAGATGCCTCAACTTCCATTAAACATTGTTGTTGGCCATAATTTTCTTTAATTTGACTCCATGCCCAATGGTGGCAGTCATCACATTATCCTTCACTTGTAAAACCAAATAAAAATAAATCAGAGTTAGTCATCTGTAGTTTGAGTTGTTTCAAGTGAATTTGATAAGTATTTGAGAGAGACCTCTCAGAATGGAGGGGCTAACTTCCAGTCCAAGTGGTCTGAAATAGTTATGTTGGGTTGAAGGTTGACACAACCCACCTCTATTAGCTCAGTGATAACAGTATGCATATGGGAAAGTCAGATACCTGCATGCAACCTTATGTATCCATGACTTTTGGGCATTGATATACACCTGTTGGTCATTAAGGTATGATTTGAAGCTTCTTTTTGAGAATGACTCATTCACTTTATTCCATGTGATATCTAATTCCTTTTCTATGAACGATTGAGTATCTGTGTAAACTGGCAAGTTCATTGGCTTACTCTCAAATGCCTCCCCAGTGATGCTTTTAGTAGTATCCTTTGAAGTAGATATCTTTAGTGACATGATGTTAGTGACTGATGAAGATAAGTGCTCAACAACTGCAATACATGTAGGAGGAAAATACACATGGAAAAGACAAATTAGATTCAACAAATTGACTCTCAACACAAGAACATATCAACAACCACTAGATTAATAAGGAAAATTGTGCAATTCTTGAGGTGAAGGAGGGAGAATGGATTCCTAATTTGTGCATTGCGCAGTCTCAACATCTAGTGGTGCAACTTGAGGCTAAAGACTGCACAATGCACAGTTCAACCTAGGCAGACTAGGGTAGAGACTGCACATTAGACAATCTCAGTGGCCAAGGGGTAGGCTTGAGCCTTGGAACTGCGTAATGTGGAGTTATGGAAGCTAGGTACTATAAATTGTGCAGCCTTAGAGGCCAATGGATGGGCTTGAGCCTTGGACTTGTGACATTCCCAGCTAGATAAGGCAATTGTTAGCCATGTGAAGGGCATATATGCCCAGAAAGAGTGTGGGAAACTAGAAGATCTGAGTGATGGTGCAAGTTTAAGTGTACATCTGACTAAGGATAGATGGATCAGTGCAAATCAAGTGTGGTATCTCAACATGAAAAAGGAAAAGTAAACATGCATGGAGAGTCATCGAAATAGTGACCACTAGTAGGAAAAAATAAGAAAAATGATGCAACACTTGTAAAAAGTGAACGATGGACTAAGCCAACACTTGTACAAGCTAATATAAGTGAAAACGCTACCAACCATGAAAAGAGACAAGAAAAACAATGCTCATAGAAGTGAAATGATAAAAAGTGATAGAAAAAGTAACAAAATATGACAAAAGAAAAACTCACCCAAAAAAGCACTACAAACTCCACCTAAGGCTCCTTGATATTCTTGGGAATGTTAGAGCTCCAAGATCGAATGTGAAAATGAGCTCTAGGGGAATCCATTATATAAGTCTAGATTGATTAGGTTTTATGACACACATCCCTAAAATCAAGGAAAAAGTGACACTTGGTAGAAAGTTCCAAAAATAGTAAGTGTGCCACCTTCGGGGAACTATTTAATGACTCCCTATTTTCTAGGGATGTTTTTTTCTTTTTTGCATTTTTATTTTTTGGGAAACTAGGCATGCACATTGCCAAGAAGGATTGCAGAGTTACAAATGATTAGGAAACTTCTTAAACCAATGCATTACATCGTTTATGAGCTCAGGAAGGCTTGCACAGTTTATGGGCTTGAGGTTGGCCTGCCATCTAGTACTACACATTTTCTAAGCTCAAGGCAGGCCCATCGTCTTGGATTTTGCAATTGCAATCATGAAGGTTAGCTTTCCTTCCAAGATTTCACATTTACTAGAGATAATCTCAACAATGAGGTAAGGTTAAGTTAGAAGCTTTCTTGTGAGTGAAAGATATCAAACCGAGATCAGTACATCACAAATAAACGATGGAAGATAAGTTTTTATCATGGCATGAATACTTGATGACAATGAAAGATAAGCTCCCGTGGATAGAAGGAAGGCTCTAAAATCAAAGCATGGGAAAAATTTTGGAGGGTGGTTGTAGCAGCTACAATACCTTCAAGGATTGCCTCTCAATATAATTATTGAGCTCAAATTGTACACTATATATATATATATCTATTTTCACAGGTGGTAAAACCTATCATAACTCAGTTGTCAAACCAGTAGTGAGGACAACCATCTCTAGCTGCTATCCGCAAATGTAGGTTGACTCATCACCGTTATTCAAGGAAAACTGTTGCACCTATAATAACCCGCTAGTGGTCCATAAGGGGGCAATCTTTCACTCCTGCTAGATGTCTCTAGGTCTTGAACCATTAACTTGTTTCCTTACACCTGAGGAAGATGAGATCTTAACCAAGCATAAGCAGTTTTAAGGCATGCTCCAGGCCCAATATATATATTTCTATTACTTATACCCCAATTAGAATATAGATATATACAATTAGTTATATATATATATGGATTTAATTTACATTGGATCACTAACTCATAACTTTGTTTTTTATATATATCCCAATTGCAATATAGATATAATTATATATGAAGTTAATTAGTTAAACTATATATATAATTAATTAATTAATTAATAATAGTATGCAAAATTTATAATATATAAATTATTTAGTTTATTTGGATTTTATTTACATTCAAATATTAATTCATATTTTAGGAAGAGGATTGAAAATGGCACTGGGTTTGATCCCAGTTTCAAACTCGAAAGAGAGGAGAGGTATGGGATGAGAACCAGTTGTGAAGATGTGACTAGACTGCCGTCAACCTAAATTTATCTGGTGAAAAGATAGGGAAAGTAATGTGAATCATGTGAACATAAGTGTGTCAATTCGAGGTGCAATTAATGCGTCAAATTCATTAGCAGGAAACAAATAACCAGGCTGTCATCGGGCCTTTAATGCGCCCAATAGCGACCATTCACCATACATAAGCATGCTATGGGGCATTCATGGATGTGATGCACTGACGTGCCGATAAACATGGTTCTCCATTTAATAACTAGCATGCCCATACATTCAGAAGCATATATACATCATGGTGGATTTGATGTGACCTGAAATGCAGTGAATGCTAACTCTGCACTATGGCGTCTGGAATTTAAAATTGAAAATTTGTGCGCGGAATTTCTACAGCAGGTTTTTGAATAGGGATGCAATAGCTCTTTGTTTCATTTTCCTCCTAGGATTGATTAATGAACTCACGCACCGATGTCTCACCCTGAGCATAAGACATTAGGGATCAAATTCTCATTCTTGTAGCAGATGAGAAGCTTCTCTCCCATGTATTGGAAGTTATCACGGTGGAGATTTACAGCTATGCCATAGCTCTTCTATCGTGAAATTCACTTTATGAGATGTTGACATTTATGAAGACAACTATGAGAACAGGGTAGAGGATGTGCAACCCTCAGAGCCAATGTCTGGCTCAATTGATGATCAGGATGTATAAACAGGTTGAATTAAATTTGTAATTAAAACAATTGATTTATTTCTTTCATTCAGATTTGTGGTTCTATTTTCGTTAGCAGCTCTCATTTTCTGTGAAGCCAAGGTAGTGAGACTGATGAGAAACATTACATGCACTTGAATTTTAGTTTCTTTACATTGCATGAAAATGTTTTATACATCTTTATTTCCCGACAAAAAACACACATGCTTATCCTTCATTGGTTTCACTGAAAAAAGAAAGCTCAGATTCAGATTTCATGTTTCTAAAATTTTTGGAAATTGTGAAATGCAAGAGAGTGGTTTGGGAATAAGAACTATTCCACCCAATTACACAGATTAAACTCTTGCAAACTCAATTGACAACATTTTGAGGTTTTTAGGACAAAAGATATCGATTTTTTTCTCTCCAAAATTCATAGTAATTATTGGGAAATTGTTAAATGTTATCTTCTCATAAAAGAAATTAATATTAAAAAAAAAAAAAAAAAAATTATAAATCTTAATGATAAATTTAATTAATAATTCAAAATTTTGACAATTCAGAATGGCCATCATCTATTCTCCAAAAAACTATAACCGAAATCTTAACCTTAAAAAACAGATACATTTATCGACGCACATATAAAATTTCCCCACTATTCAGTTAGATGTGATTGGGACATTTTATGTGTCAGGAAAAAGCTCTATGATTGCACCCTTGCAACTCTTCTATATATATATATATATATATATATATATATATATATATATATATTGTTGACATGTAATCATAGGGATTGGTTGAACAAATGTAAATAGTGTAAATAAATAATAGAGAAAATGGAGAGTCATCAAGAGATGAAACTCAATAGTCACTCCCTCATGTATATAATAATGAACAACCTAAATGAATATAGTATCTCACTTTGAGGAGTTACCTCCTGGCATGACATGGTATCAGATCATAGGTCCCATCCTCTATCTTTGGCATCGCATTGTGCCCTTGTAACTTCCTTCTGCCAATTTTTTCTACAATCTGTCCTCCGCCCCTCTGTCATGTTGAATGCTCCTATCTATGTTCTTCATATTTTGTAAAACTAACAATGCACCAGAGGTTGATTTCTGGAGCTTACGCTGAGTTTGGAGCTTTCCTTTCATTGGCTGGATGGGTTTCTTGAGGAAGGTGAAATGAAACCCACTCATTTTTGCTGTTGTATGAGATATCTCCTACCTGAGTTGATTTTCTACCACTTGAAGACAAGTTCACACTTGAGTCCTTGAATTCAAAGTGTTGTTGAGGAGGGCCGAGTTTGTTGGGAACGCATAAGACTGAGTGCATCAGTTGAATGTGGCCAGATTTACTTCTTATGACCGAATCTCCAGTTCTGAGCTAGCCACAGTTCTGAAAGTAATAGCAGGAGATTCGTACACCACTCTGAAACTGGTTCTGGACCGAGTTTTCTTTCCTGGGGCTACGTGTTACCTCAAAGATAAATTCTGGGCAGATTGCTAGTGTAAATAAACTAAATTTGAAAAGATAGACAAGCTGCAAGTTAAGCTCAACAACAAGTCTATCCTCCCCCAGTTGCACCACCGCTCACTAAGCATGCACCAACCACCATTGTTCCTTTCTCTGTCTTTTATGGGACTCATTGTCAGCTCATGGAAGAAAAAATGATATACGATTCCAGCAAACTATGTTCATGCAATGATTCTCCCAGTTACGGGACGCTGCTTAGTTATATATCGTAACGCTCCACACTCTTTTTACACTCTTGCTCAAGATTCTTCTAGAGGAAGAGGTGGTCGAATAAGAAGAGGCAGAAATTTCAGAGGCAGGGGGGGGCAAACACTATCAAGGAAAAAATTCAGATTTGCATTGCATACATTGCAAAAGAGATGGATCACATGATGCATCCACATGTAAGCTTCCTTGGGACATAATTGAGGAGGAAAGAAACCAACCCAAAGGTAAAACTAATGACAAAGAGAAAGGTAAAGCACCTGAATCTGCTCACTATGTTGTGGCACACTGTAATATTGGAATAAATGAAGACTTATTTAATGATTCACATGCTTCTTGAAAAAATGATTGGTTGCTTGATTCAGGAGCAACTTGCCACATGACTTTTAGAAGATATTTTTTTGAAGAATTTACTGATAATGTTGTTGGAGTAGTATACTTTACAGACAAATCAAAACTCAAGCCATTAGGGCTTGGCACAATTCGGCTTAAATTGCCTGGTCTTCCAGACTTTCTTCTGCATCATGTTTTATATCTCCCACAGCTAAGGAGAAACTTGTTGTCCTTGGTCCACATCCACCAACAAGGACACTCCATTCACATGTTTGGTGGCAAGTTTGAGGTGAGAAAAGCATCAAACCACTCACTTGTCCTGACGGGGATAGAAGAAGAAAGGCTTCTCAAGCTACAGGGTACTTATACTCGTGCACAAAATTTCTCATACAATTCTCATTATGATGAAGGTACATTTCCATCAAGTTTATTATGGCATGCTAGATTTGGACACTTGAACTATGACAACCTTCGCTTGTTGAAGAAAAATGGTGTTACTGGTTTGTCTACAATTCCTAGAAAACTTAAGCAATGTGATGCTTGCATTCTAGGAAAGCATAGAAAACAGTCTTTTCATGATTCACATTCCAGAGCACATAGAAAACTTTAACTCATTCATTCAGATTTATGTGGTTTAATGCATGTTCCTTCTGCAAATTGAAATAAATATATGATGACATTTATTGATGACTACACCAGAATATGTTGGGTTTATTTATTGAAGAACAAATATGATGTTTTTCGAACATTCAAGAACTTTCATACATGGATTGAAAATGATGCACAATCTCATATTGGCTCTATTCGCACTGATAATGGAAAAGAATACACTTCAAATGAATTTGAAAACTATCTTCGCCAACATGGGATTAAACATCAAACAACTGTGCCTTATAATCCCCAACAGAACGAGGTAGCTGAAAGAATGAATAGGACAATCTTAAATATGGTGCACTCCATGATGTTTTCCAAAAATGTAAAATTGATGTTTTGGGTTGATGCAGTTCTATGTGATGTATATGTAAAGAATAGATGTCCATCGAATGTTATTAGAAACAAGACTCCATATGAAATGTGGTATGGACACATTCCTTCAGTAAAGCATCTCAGGGTCTTTGGTTCCACCTATTATGCCTTGATACCAAAAGTACATAGAAACAAACTTGGTGCAAGAAGTTGTAAGTCTATCTTCCTGGGGTATTCAAACACCTCCAAAGCATACCGTCTCTACGATTAAGTCAATAAAAAGTTTATTGTGTCTAGAGATGTAATCTTTCTTGAATCATCCAAAGCTGACAATGTTGTTAAGCGGCAACTTGATTGCTTGGATAGATTCGCAAATGAAAAATCATTTCAAGAATTTGATAATAAGATTCCACATCTTGAAGGGGGGATTCCTATACTATATCAACCTGTGGAATCTTCTTCTAAAGCACTCTCTCCCTCGCATGAAACTCCAACAATGGATGCTACTTTGAGCGATGTGATTGATAGAATTGGGAGACTCAATCTTGATTTAGTCCCAATTCAATCAACGGAGCAGTCTGGACCATCTCAGAAAGGTCACCCAAAGTGGCTAACAAAGACACTTGAAAGTGTTCATCCTGATGAGCTTGGAAGGACAAGAACTAGAAATTCAACCCGACAAAATGGAGGTGATGTAAATGACTCTAATTCACCTTTTGATATGGATGTTTTGTATGATTGTGAATTGAATTTGTCTACAGATTTTGAACCAACTTACTTCAAAGAAGTTGTTTCTCATGATGAATGGAAAGAAGCAATGCAAAAAGGAGTATGATGCCTTGATAAAGAATGGCACTTGGAAGCTAGTTGATCCTCCATTGGGAACCAAACCAATTGGCCGCAATTGGTTCTACAAGAACAAGTATAAAGCTGATAGCTCACTTGACAAGCATAAAGCCAGGCTTGTCGCAAAAGGTTTTGCACAGAAGGAAGGGGTTGATTATGAGGAGACTTTTTCCCCCACAACAAAATGGGCTACCATCCAGACACTCTTTTCCCTAGCAGCTTAGAATGGTTGGAAAGTCCATCAAATGGATGTAAAAACTGCTTTCTTGAATGGAGATCTAAAAGAGAATGTTTTTATGTCCCAGCCTGAAGGATTTGATGTGAAAGGACATGAATATAAAGTATGTAAACTTGTAAAATCCTTGTATGGCCTCAAACAAGCACCACGAGCCTGGTATGAAAAACTAACTGAGCATCTTCTGAAACTCAATTTCAAACATTATGATCTTGATGATGCAACTTTGTTTTTCAAGAAAGTTGGCAAAACAATTGTATATCTTGTGGTATATGTAGATGATCTTTTGATTACAGGAACAATGAGAGCTACATTTCATCCATAAAGAAGTAATTGAGGAAAGGTTTTGAAATGACTGATTTGGGCTATGTTAATTATTATCTTGGTATTGAAGTAACTCAACATCTGAAGTCCATATTCCTTTCTCAAAAGAAGTACATTGGAGATCTGTTGAACAGGTTTGGCATGACTAAATGCAATCCTCTGACTACTTCAATGAAACAAAACATAAAGCTCACATCCATTGAAGGAAAATAATTTGAGGATGCAACAAAGTATAGACAGCTTGTAGGAAGTCTCAACTACTTGACTACTACCAAACCAGACATTTCATTTGTTGTTGGAATCCTCTCCAGGTTTATGCAACAACCTTGTGAGGGACAATGGTCTGCTGCAAAAAGAGTTCTAAAGTACTTGAAGGGAACTCAAGACTTTGGACTCAAGTATACACAGGTGGGCGACTTCAGCTTGATTGGATACTTTTATTCGGACTTCCGTGGAGACAAAGAAACTGGGGTATCTACTTCAGGTTACGCTATGAGTCTTGGATCAGGAGTTGTCTCCTGGACATCATGCAAACAATCAGTTCTAGGAGATTCCACAACAGAGGCAGAATATGTGGCAGCAGTTGAGGCAACAAAAGAAATTGTGTGGCTCTGGAAAATTCTGGAAGATTTGCAGGTAAAACAAGTACATTCGACTCCACTCATGATTGACAATACCTTGGTAATAAAGTTGGCCAAGAACCCAAAGTTCTATGGTCAAACGAAGCACATCAATACAATATATCATCTGATTTGGCATCATGTTGAGACCAAAACAATCCATCTTCACCATTGTTCCACTAATGAGTAGATGGCATAGATCTTCACCAAAGCACTTGGAAGAGAAAAGCTTGAAAGATTCAAAACGATGCTTGGACTCACCAACATCCCTTCAGATTAAGGGGGGGAATGTTGACACCTAATCATAGGGATTAGGTGAACAACTGTAAATAGTGTAAATAAATAATAGAGAAAATGGAGAGTCGTCGGGAGATGAAACTCAACAGTCACTCCCTCATGTATATAATAATGAACAACCTAAATGAATATAGTATCTCATTTGAGTTGCTACCTCCTAACCTAACATATATATAATATATATATATATATATATATATATATATATATATATATAGATATATATATATATATATATGGCTCTGGAATGATGGGAGAAGGTGAAAACATTTCATGGTATACAACTTTCTTCTCCTTTTATTAAATCAAAAAATGGATAAGTAAGGTGAAGAGTGGTTTGGTCGGCCATTTACTTTATGTAGAGTTCTTTCAATCCTCTAGCATTCGAAGTTATTACTGTGAGTTGAAGGGGTCAAAGGAATATGTATTTGAATAGGAGACACCCGACTCTAAATATTATGAGTAATATTTTTGGGTTGTTTGTTAAATAAACCAATTATTTAAAAAATGAAATAATAAAACATAAAAGAGTACATGGAATTTTTATTGAATAGTTTATAAGCTATGCAATATTATTTTAGGATTTGTGATTTGGATAATAAGTTAAGCGGGATTGTTAGTGGTAAGAATTCATAATTAAGTTGTTTGAGTAAGAGTTTTGATATGGGTGATTTTATGGATGTGTTCATTACTAAGTGCAAGTTTCAAATATAATTTGATTAATTTTAATACTTTTTTTTTCTATGTGAGCATTACTTGATGTGGTGAATACTAAATTGTCTACTTAAAACTAGAAGAAATTAGTTCATTGTGACTAACTCATGGATATGTGCTATAAATTAATGATTTACACTTCCCAAATCCTTGCAAAAAATGAAATCTCAAGAGCATCTTATAGATATAATAAGAATTTGAAAATTATTTTAATTAACAAAAATAATGTTTTGAAATATATACATGGATCCCATCTCATTTTACAATTTCATTACAAGATTATCATTCTTAAATATTTAAAAAGGGGTTTTTTTTATCAAAATGAGTTGTGACAAACCCTACTTCAATTAGAGGAACACCTTCCTTAGTGTTCTTTACTCGAACATGGTCATAAAAATGGGATTTACAAAGGGGATTTTTATCAAAATGTGATGCCAAGAGGTATGTGAGGAGCTATGATTTTTATGACCATGTTAGGGAAAATAATACTGAGGAAGGTGTTCCTCCAAGGGGGTTAGGGTTTGTGACAATCCATTTTGATAAAAATCCCCTTTGTAAATATTAAAGAATGAAAACCTTGTAATGAAATTGTAAAATGAGATGGGATTTGTAGACAATTGAGACACAAGTTCAAAGTTGCGGTGGAAGAGTTTGGTTGGGAATTGTGGAGAGTTCTCATTTAATGGTAGCATGGATGACTGGTACATTTTGTGGTTGTGAATGTGAATTGAAATGATTATAAGTGTGGGAAGGTTTCTCGAGTTATGGGGAATGATGGATCCATTGGTAGAGGGAGTTGTGATTAGGAAAATGGCATGACAATATGCCACCACCATAAAAGCTAAAATGATGATGATGATGAAGATGGTTCTAGGATTCCTTTATGGGGGTGATCCCACGACGTAGTAGGAGTCAAGGTAAGAGAACAAAAAAAATATGGGATTCAAAGAGAAGTGGGGGCACATTGCAAGGAAACATAAAGGATTTTGGGATCTAGTGAGTGACAACCTTTAGATGACAGTTTGCGAAGGAGATGATACCAATGATGGTTAATGGGAAAAAGGAGGATAAGGTCACTGGAAGATTGGCGAGAAGCAACATGTTGTCAATTATGAGCACTCAAAGAGTGTGGTGGCCATCTCTCAAGTGAAGGGTAGAGATTCTCTAGACTCCCGGTTTGGGTGAAGGCCCTCTTCATTTTGATTCGTGGTTATATAGTGTCTAAGTTGTATTGTTATGCTTAGTTACCAACATTACAATTATTTAAGTCTAGTGTTAATGTATTTAAATATGCTTCCATATAAGAGGATGAGCATAATTGGGATTTGCAAGAAGCATCTAGTGCAACAAATGGAAACACTATGCCAAAGGTTATGGTGTCCCTAGAGAAGTTATATGACCTGCAGAAACAATTTAGAGGAATAACCAACACAAAGACTCAGAGTTCAAAGTTATCATCTGAACAAGTCAATTTAAGAACTTAAGAAGATCTGAAGTATGTAAACCTCGGTACATGTTGTTCTCCACAGGAATGACAAGAGTTTATCCTCTTATTCAAACAATACCGTGATGTATTTGCATAATTTCAGAACCCCTTTTTAGTGTCTTAATGAAAATGGGCTACTAAGGGATGATGCTCCTGCATCACTTAGAAAAAAAATCTAGTCAAGCTATCCAAGTGAGAATTCATCTCTTACATCTCCTCTCTCATTACAATAATTTCTTCACCTAGCCTTTTGAAGGCGTTATTATATGAATTCCATGACTTGAAAACCACAGTTATGCTAAAACACTTGCCTAAAAACACTACCATTTGAACCAACTGAATCTGACTCTTCCCCCGGGCCAATTTTATATAAGAATCCCACCTTAAATGTTGATTTAGGGTTTCCACTCACTTTAGCCCTTACCCCCCTCAATGTTTATACTCAAGGCATCTCCATGGCCCCACTATCACCTAGGTCTTACACAAGACTTTACTGGTAAGTGTTCCTTACTAGGTCTTACATTGAAATCTCCACTTACATGCAATTTAAAAATTGACTCCATTATAACAATATTTTTTTTTTTTTTTTTTTTTTTTGTGAGCACTAACAAATGCCACCATTATCTAATCTTAACATACTTCAAACCTCATACTTTCTTGAACTTTCCATAGTCTATTTTCCTCCATGGTTGTGTTTACTCTATGAGCATACACATCATAACCAATGCCTTACGCACCAATCCGTGATGATATAGCTACCTTCTCAATCTTGATTTTTTTTCAACACGAAAAAACTAACACCTTTATGTTAAATAAAGTGTTTACATCCTTCATAATATATCAAGATATGGATATGTCAACATTGTTCAATATATCCAAATGATTAGAAAACTATAGATGATAAACATATTCACACAAAATCAAATAATACTAAACAAAAGGTGAAAATATTAGTAGAGAGGAAAGTATCCAAAATACACTATCTTGAAATTAACCTTCAAATAAATATTGCTCCCCTAATTCCTTGGTCAAAGCACTATGCTTTTTCCTCTACCCTTAATTTATGTGGACCATCATACTTTTTCTTCAAATGAGAGTGATTCCCCTCTCTTTTTCCTTTTCACCACTTAATTTCCTTCTGAGCGTCATGGGAAAGGGCCATAGTGTGAGGTTTTTCACAATAAAAGTTAGAGCAACTGTTTTCTTAACCTGAAGATAATGTTTTTCATAGAGGTTTTTTCCCTCCATTGTCGAGGAAAAGAACCTCTACTATTTTCCAAATCACAACACTAATCCTAGCATGACCTTTGCCACCTTTACACCGACTATAGAAGTTTTAAATTTTAGAATTGTCGCATCATCCTTACTAACACCAAAATCACAACACTAATCCTAGCATGGCCTTTGCCACCTTTACACCAACCATAGAAGTTTTAAATTTTAGAATTGTCGCATCATCCTTACTAACACCTATACTAGGCCTTGACACAACCTATTTTTGGAAACCCCATATAACTCATGCTTGAAGTTCCCCTGCACAATGTACTTGGCCTCCATGAGTGTGAAGGCCAATGCCTTCATGATCTCACCCATAGACTCTTTTGTGGCCACGTTGCACTTCAAAATCTATCAGAATTGCATTGTCAAGGCATCACTCTTCTTTAAGAGGGTATAAATGCACATTATCCCTAGCAATCACGCCTTCATCAAGATTAGCATCATCAAAGTAGGAACCAAATTTAGGAATTTCCCTTTCCCTCACATATCTCTTCTTCTTCTTGCTCCTTGATTGATGAATGACATATTATTTAGGTAGTCTGCCATTATTTCCTAGATCTAGCTTTCACTCCACATTTTTGTCCGCGTGCTCGTGGAATGGATACCAACGACTATGAACAACATCTGTGATAGTGACCTCCCCCTCTAAGCTTAGCCTTCCAGCACTAAGGATGCTTCTTTGGTTCATGCTTCTTGTACACTGCATAGGATTGGGTAGCCATGGCTCCGAGCTTCTCGAGGTGCACATAATGCTTCTCATTTTCTTTCTATGATATAACTATAAACATATTGAATAATTCAACCAAGAAATTTTCTCCATTTTCTCAAAAGAAAAATCACAAACCCCTCATTCTATGCCCCTCATTTTATATCACACACTATGCTTTGAAACACATATAACATTATTATTCCATATTTTTCTAGCTCACAACCATAACTAACTAACTTGTGTCTACCATAACTAACTAACTTGTGTCTAGATCTATGAAAATAACCCTATGTCGATATCTCCATCCATGAGACCACACGAACAATGGACAACAAATGCACCCATGAAGCCAACATTTGCTTCTAAGACCAATGGTTTAAAAAAACAGAACAATTAGCTTTTCAGCGATCTCAGCGGTCTGACTACATTTGGCTTCACAGAAAATGAGAGCCGCTATCGGAAATAGAAAAACAGATCTGAACGAAAGAAATAAAACAATTGTTTTAATTACAAACTTAATTCAATCTGTTTATACATCCTGATCATCAGTTCAGCCACGCATTGGCTTCGAAAGGCTGCACATCCTCTGCTCTATTCTCAAAGTCGTCTTCATAAATGTCAACATCTCATGAAGTGAATTTGACGGCAGAAGAGCTGTGGCATAGCTGTAAATCTCTACCATGATAGTGCCAATACATTGGAGAGGAGCTTCTCATCTGCTACGACAACGAACTTCTGGTCCATGGTGCCTTGTGCTGAGGGTGCGTCACCCCTGCGCGAGTTCATCAATCAATCCTTATCCAAAAAGGAAATTGAAATAAAGAGCCATTGCATCCTTATTCAAAAACCTGTTGCAGAAATTTCGCGTGCAAATTTTCAATTTGAAATTCCAGAAGTGGCATTCACCGCATTTCAATTCACCTCAAATCCACCCGTATATATGTATGCTTTTGAATGTATGGGCATGCTGGTTTTGAAATGGCGAACTATATTTACCGGCCGTCACCGCGTCACATCTACGGATGCCACATAGCATGTTTATGTAAGGTTAATGGCCGCTATTGGGCGCATTAAAGGCCCGGGTTATTTGTTTCCTTTATTAGAGTAAGTCGACTGTAAGAAACCCGCACCAGCCAGGATGTTGTTTGCCGTCCAGACGAGCACCTCCCATTTATGTCAAAGAAGCTTGTCCAGTAAGCGTGGAAGTTAAGGGAAGCTTCCTCTTCCATTATTAATTTACTCAATATTCACTATAGATACACGCCCATCTTCCGCTTGATACAAATTATTCTGCATCCTCCTTAACAGCATTTTAAGTTTCTTGTCCAGAAGTTAGATGTCTTCATAAATCGGATCACGATTTTGATCAATATGACCAAACGAAAATACGCGGTGTTAGTGGGATGCAATTATTCCAACACAAAAAATGAACTCCATGGATGCGTAAACGACGTTATGAGGATGCAACACACGCTCATTCATCGCTTCGGCTTTGGAAAACTGAACATCAATCTCCTTATCGATACCGATGAAGCGTATACAAAGCCCACAGGCGAAAACATTCGTGCGGCTCTCCTCGTCATGGTTCGCCGTGCCAAATCCGGAGACGTCCTCGTCTTTCACTACAGCGGCCACGGCACTCGCGTTCGCCTGCATGAGTCATCCGGCTATGATGAGTGTATTGTCCCATGCGATTTCAATCTTCTTACAGGTACTACACACATTTCTCCTGATCTGGTAATTTTTTATCAGATCTGAATTAATGTTTATGACTTAATTTCGTCATTACTAATTGTGGTATGGATGCATGAAGATGAGGACTTCAGGGTTATAGTGAATAAAGTGCCTCTGGGGACAAGTTTCACCATGGTGTCGGATTCTTGTCACAGCGGAGGTCTAATTGACAAAGAGAAGGAGCAAATCGGACCTGCTCATTCCAGATCATTAACAGATCCAGAAGCATCAGCGCAGCATTCTTCAAAGAGCAAGTTCTTGCCCTTGGGCGCGTTACTGGAAGTCTTAAGAGAAAAGACTGGCGAAGCTGAAATGGTGGCAGATAAAATTAATATTGCTCTCTTTCAGACCTTTGGTGATAAGGCCAGCTCCAAGGTTGTGAGACTTGTGAACACGAACGGCTCTGTCCTGGAGACCGAAAAGGGTGTGAATAACGGCCACCGCGTAGATGTTCACGACGAGCTCCCGCAGCGGCAGCGTATACATGAAGACATGGGTATTCTATTGAGCGGATGCCAAGCTAACCAGACATCTGACGACGCCTGCCCTACCGGTGATCCGCACAAAGCATATGGAGCATTCAGTAACGCTATTCAGACAATTCTTGAACGACATGGGAAGCCCATCAGCAACAGGGAATTGGTTTTGGGAACAAGAAAGTTGCTTGTGGAACAAGGATACTCACAGCATCCTTGTCTCTACTGCAGTGACAATAACGCCGATGCCGCTTTCCTGTGCGAGCAATCCACCTGACAGAATTCTCCTGCAGCATCCATCGCAAGAGTGATGACAAGAACAATAAAAAGGAAATAAGGAATTAAGATTGTGGATTTTCTTAGTGGTTTCTATTGTAAAGTACTGTTATTTTGAATAAAAAGTGGGCAGGCTACCTTCCACATAAAGTCTGAAAATCTACTTATGTTTTTTTTACGGTAAGGGTCAGGGTATTAGGAATATATTATAATTCAATGGACAGAGAGTCTTAGGAATATATTATAATTCAATGGACAGAGAGTCTTAGGAATATATTATAATTTAATGGGCAGAGAGTCTTAGGAATATATTATAATTGTAAATGGCATGCCATTATTTATGTGAATTTACTTTGTCGATTGGTGATAAATGAATTTTCTGAATAAATGATTTTTTATTAATAAAATTTGTTTAAAATAAATTCTATAAAAAATTAAATATATTTTTTTTTAATATTTATTCCAAACTTTTTAATAAAAAGTTTTTTTTTAATTATTGTTAATAAAATTTTATTTTCAAAAATTTAAAATTTAAAAAATATGATTATTTATTTTTAAATTAATAAACAATTATATTTAATTTTTGCCAACTTATAAATAAAGTTACTTAAAAATTCTAATAATACCAAGAACTAAATTTCATTCATTACTGATATTTACTATGATTTATTTAACATATTCCATACTTTTCTTAAAAAATTAATTTTATTATATATAAATAAAAAATATTTAATTTATCATTTAATAATAAAATTTTAATATTCTAAAATATTTAAAGCAAAAAAAACTCTTAATTAAATATATAACAAATATCTCTTTTATAATTAACCATATTCTACTTTTTACCTATCTAAACTTTTGGTTTAGATTATTTAAATTTAAATTTATCTTTTACCTGCTGCATCGATCTTTGAGCTCAATACAAAGTTGATTAAACTTCACGGGTCCCACTTGAGGTTGGGAGTCAGGACCTATCATCATGATTCGCTGTGACTTGACTCCAAGGCCCGATCTCCAGATAGTCGGGGACCGGGGTCAGGTTTCTCACGTTCTTAAATCACCATCCTGACTGCTCCCTTGGAACCGACTAGCTTCCAATTCCCCGACTTCTTACCTCGTAATGGTGGTTTATCTGTCCTCCTGGTGGTTGCGTTGTGAGTAAGGCATAAGGCATATTCCTGTTTTCAAAGAATCATTTGCGTGGATTCCCACTCTTCACTTAGCCAGGACCACTACTTTAAGAAGGCAAAACACACCGAAATAGCTTTTAATACATAATAATTGAGTACCACACTTACTCGGGAAATGAGATGAATGTTTTGTTTAATAGCTTTTAATACATGATAATGCTGTACACATTCTCGGGAAATGAGATCAATTTTTTGTTTAAGCAATTTGCTCTTTAACCGTAAGTTTTGTTTTGGTATTTTTTAAAATGCGGGGATAATTTTTTTTTAGTTAAATTAGATATATAT
>APFE031369012.1:4408-32475 GCA_000404065.3 Pinus taeda
AGTGTTTAAAATTGTTGTTTTTTTAGTGACAATTATTTTATGTGTATTGAAGCATTAATTAACGCTATATAAATATATAAAAAATCCTAACCTCAAAATATTAATGTTATTATTTTTTCAAACTTTGCAAAACAAATTAAAAATTTCATTATAAAAAAACATTGCAAAGAAAAACAAAAAACACATGTTTGAAAAACTCTTAAAAAATAAGCATCTTAAAGATGAATAAGACAACTTGAAAATGGTAATATAATAAACATTTAAAAAAATATTCACAATTAATACATTAGAAAATTTAAAGTCTCAAAAATAAACCCCCTAAAAAAATGGGGTTAATGTTACATCAACACTTTTCAAAACCAATATGAAAATCACTAGCATTAAAAAAAAAAATTGTTCATACTTGATACATAAGAAAATTTAAGATGCCAAAAATATGCTCCAAAAAAAAAATTATTCTCAATAACCACTTTTCAAAATTGGGTGTTTTTTTTGCTACCTCAAAAAAAGGGGTAATTAGTAATTTTCTCATTTGATCTGTAACTATGTTTTTAATGTTCAAGTGGAATTGTTGCAGATATGTAGGCCACTTTTGATGGCAATCATTTTGCAACTTCCCTTGTGTCTATATAAACTGAAGAGGTTGGTGATCTGTGTGAGTGACGGTCTATTTCCCCAAAATGTAATGTTTCCATTGTCGAAAAACATGCATGATAGAATACATTTCTTTATCATAGGTGGGGTAATTTTTAATTGTACCAGAAAGCATCTCACTATGATAGGCCACCAGATGCCCTTGTTGGGTGAGAATTGTACCAATAACATATTTAGAAGCGACTATCTCGATTTCAAATGGCTATTATAGGTTTGGTAATGTGAGTACAAGTGTAGAGAATAGGTTGTGCTTCAACTCAATGAATGTCTTCTGGTGGGACTTGAACCAAGAGAACATTTCTTTCACCCCACCCTTGGTAACTTGACTCAAAGGCCAAGTGATATGAGAGAATCCCAACACGAACCCCTGATAAAAATTGGCGATGCCCAAAAAGTTGCGAAGCTCTATTAGAGTGGTAAAGGCTAGCCAATCTTGAATGACTTGGATCTTAGCCAGATCCACATCCACACCTTTCTCATCTATGATATAACCCTGATATTGGACCTAGCTCATGCCAAAGGTGCATTTCTCCAGGTTGGAACATAGTTTGTGTTGTCACAGGGTTTGAAGGACCTATCAAATGTGTTGTAAGTGTTATTACCAACTCTTGCTAAAGATAAGAATTTCATCTAGATATACAAGCATGAACAAGTTGTTGAAGGGCCGCAAGATGTCATCTATCAGCTTCATAAACGTTGCAGAGGCATTTTTCAACGCAAAAGGCATAACCAACCATTCAAAAAGGCCCTCCTTGGATTTGAATGTGGCATTCCATACATATGTGGGCTCTATTACAACCTGGTGATAGCCAGACTTCAGATTGATCTTGCTAAAATACTTGGCCCCCTTAAGTTGGTCAAGAAGGTCATCAATTTGTTGGATTGGATACTTATTCCTGACAATGATTTTGTTCAATGCTCGACAAATCAATGCAGAACCTCTAGGTCCCATTCTTCTTCTGTACAAGTACAATTGGGCCTCCACAAGGTGAGGAACTTGGTCAGATGTGCCATTTTTGTAGTAGCTCTTGGATCTACCTCTTGATTTCTTCATTTCCCAGAATGGAGCGGTGGTATATTTTCCCATTAGGTAGAGGTGCTCCGGGGTTAGATCGATCGAATTCTTGACCTGATAGCGCAAGGGCACTCTTGTGGGTGAGGAGGAGATGTCCTTGAATTCTTCCACAAGTTTATCCACTTACTTTTGTATGTGGTGGAATCCTTCCCAGGGGCCATGGACGTGGCCACGATCTTCCCCTTACTTTGAGAGAAAATAAAAAAGAAGAAAAGATTTCCTAGTCTGGAACATGATCTTATTGTATTTGTTATTAGATATCAAAGAGATGGAACTAGGCGAGGCTACTTCTATTATCATGTATAACATATTTCCCAAGTTAATAATAATAGTGCGAGGCTTAGACCCATACACATCATGATACTTCCACAATTATGGTTGTCCTAATAATACATGACAAACTTCAAGAGGAGAAACATCACATAGTACCTCATTTGTGAAGGGTTTGATGTTGTAGGGAAGACAACACTACTAGTTGACACAAAAATCTCATCCTTGGTGGAGCCACCCGATGATGTATTGTTGTGGGTATGGTGTGGTAAGTATGCCTAACCACTTAACGAACTCTGTTGAGATGAGGTTTTTTTGGCTCGTGTTTTTGATAATGGACTACAATGGAGACCCCTTAACCCACATCTCTGAGTGGAAGAGACACTCCCCTTCTTTTGGATCTTCAAGCTCAATCTTCTGCACCTTGATGGTGGCAACAGTGGAAAAGGGTTATGCATCAATAATTTTCTTCCCTTTTTCTTTCCCCTTGTCAGGCTCTGACTCAGATTTACAACATGTATCTAATTCTAAGGCCTTCATCTCGGCCATCAGTGACTTCTTGGCACAACACTCACTTATGTTTAGTGAGGCTCTTATGGAACTCACACCACTTCCTCGTGTCCTTCTTTTTCTTTGTGGTACCATTATTTGGTAGCGGCTTTGATGGGTGGTCCTAGGTCACCCCACCTTGGCTTTGTCCTTTGTTCTATGTTTTAGGGGTGCCTTTTTCTTGCTTTGGATTCACACATCCAAAGTCTCGCTTCTTCTGTTTAAATTTCTACTCAATCTTGATAGAATATTGTTATGTGATGCCAAGAGGAGATGTTCAGGAACTCCATCTCATCTTGGATGTATTTTTGCATGC
This sequence comes from Pinus taeda, assembly GCA_000404065.3. Lineage (NCBI taxonomy): Eukaryota > Viridiplantae > Streptophyta > Pinopsida > Pinales > Pinaceae > Pinus > Pinus taeda. The sequence goes on from APFE031369012.1 coordinate 7,273, forward strand.
ATCCATGGTACTTGAGTACCAAATTCTGCTTAGAATCCTTGATACCCAACTTTTTGCAAAGGGTACAAAATATATTTGTGAACTTTGGTACAACTTGGTTCCTTCCAATGTGCAATGTGATCCATTTTATATACTTATCTTGATAGCTCCCGATAGGGAAATATTATTCCTTGATGTAATCCCAGAAATAATCGAACTGGGTACAACTGAAAATAGTAAGGGCTCCCTCTCATCCCTCTTCTCGCAGTAGGTTTACTGCCGATCATTGATGTGGGGGGTGGCTTTGAGGAGTAGAAAAGCGATATTTTCCCTATTGGAAAAATCATGAACCAAAAAATATCCTTCCAACAGATTTAGTTATTTATCTATGGTATCTACATCTATTTGGCCTTCAAATATTGGAATGTCAAATTTGACTTGTACCTTAAAGGGAGTGGTGCCTCGAAGGTGACTATTGGATGAATATGCATTGCCTCTGGACATTCGTCAAAGGATGTAGGCAAAGTTGGCCATTATCTCATGCATTTGTCACTCAAGGGCTTCTTCGAGTAACATTTTGAAAGGATCTCATGCTCCCTCATCTTTCTTTTCTTCCACCATGGGATTTCGTTAGGTTCGTTGAGGCCAGTATTGCAAAGGTTCAACAAATTCAAACCCTAAATCCTCATACCCCAACCTCGTTGGGGACATGCACAGGAAAAACAGAGAAAAGTTGATTGCTCTCATGCCACTGATCTAGATTTATTAAAGAAGGAAATGAAATACAGATATAAACATAAACATAGAGCTAGATCGAAAACATAACTTTAATTCATTAATAACAAAGTACTAAAAATTGTTTACATACAGAATGGAAATAGACTAGCTCGGGTGATGGTAGCTTAACTCTGAGGAGATATGTATGGCTACATGCCTTCTGAATAGTGTTGCAATTAGTCTCAGAGGCCTATTTACTATTGAGAAACAATTGAAAATCCAAAAAAACCAAAAACCTAACCCTAGGAGATGAAGCGCTAAAGGTTTTTGGGCCCCGTTGGGGTAAATTGGTACATCAACTTCCCTAGGTCATAACTTTGGCATACGATATTTATTTGACGTGTACAATACCTTTTTAGAAATATCTATCCAAGTATTACAACTTTTGATCACAAACACTTATCATATGATATGGGGTTTTTCCATTTTAAAAAAAAACCATTGTTTAGGGCCTCAAAATGACTCTGGAAGTTCAAGACCTAAAAGACTACCAAAAATAGTAAATTGTGCTACAATGAAGCAAATCAAAAGAAACAATGTTGGGGTTCCAAGTGGAATATGAGGTTTGCCACCAATATCCACCTAGATTAGTGCATCCCTCAGTTTGTACCCATCATATCTACATTAAAGAGGGATGTAAACCTGTGTGCCAACCCTAGAGGAGAATGAGTCCTGCCCTTAAAGACACTGTGAAAGAAGAAATACAAAATTTATTGGATGAAGGATTCATTTACCCCATCTCATATTGAAAATGGGTGTTCCCTCTTGTTATAATACCCAATAAGAATGGTAAGTGGAGGATTTATGTTGACTATATGGAGTTCAACAAGGCTACAAAGAAAGATCATTTTCCCCTTTCTTTCATTGATCACGTTTTGGATGGTATTGCAAGGAAGAAGTTCTTTTCATTCTTGGATGGTTTTAGTGGGTATAATCAGATCCATATCAGCCCTGAGGATCAGGATAAGACCATCTTCACATGTCCATGCGTGAACTTTAGCTATATAGTCCTTCCATTTGGCTTGTACAATGCCCTGCTACCTCCAAAGGGAAGTTTTGAGTATCTTTTCTAATCTTGTTCATGACACAGTTCGAATTCATATGAATGAATTCACTCCTTATGGGAATGATTTTCAGGAAGCTCTTTCCAATCTATGTAAAATTTTAAATAAATGCATTGAGATGAATCTATCACTAAGTCCTAGAATGTGTGATTTTTTTATGAATGTGGGGATTGTCCTAGGTCACTTCCTTTCTATGGAAGGGATCCAAGTTGACACTAACAAGATTTCCATTATCAAAAGAGTCATTTTCCCTCAGAAACAAAGGGATGTTAAAAGTTTCCTTGGACTAGCTGGATATTATAGGCGATTTATCAAGGATTTTAGTAAGATGGCCTCACCCTTATTTGGATTTTTGACTAAGGATTCAGATTTTTGTTAGAAAAATAAATTCTAAGAGGAATTTGAAGAGCTAAAGGAGACATTAACCATTGCAACAACTCTAAGGAGTCCCAACTAGGCATTGCCTTTCCACATCCACACAGATTCATTTAACAAAGTTATAGGAGCAACTTTGGGACAAGTGGAAGAAAAATTTCCCTATGCCATATATTTTATCAGTAAGAACCTATCCAAAATTGAACTTGATTACACAATTACTGAAAAAGAGCTCTTAGCTATTGTGCACTCCTTGAACAAGTTTAGGAATTATATCACAAGATACCAAGTCATTGTACATACTGATCATGCAGTAATTCAATATTTAGTGGATAAACTTGATGTCAATGTTTGTATCATTAGATGGTTATTATTGTTGCAATAGTTTGATCTAACCATTGTTGACAAGCTAGGGAAGGAAAATGTGGTTGCATATTTTTTGTCTAGACTAACATTACCTATAGAAAATGAGTAGATGATAGCTGATTAGCTTTCAGATGAGCAGCTATTTTCTATTTCACTATTTTCTCCTTGCTTTGTGCACATAGGAAATTTCTTGGTTTTTGGGAGACTCCCTCCTAATATCTCCTCCAAGGAGAAGAGTAGAATTGTCAGAAAAAGTGCCCCTTTCACATGGATTGGGGGGGATCTCTTGAAATTGGGGCTAGATCAAATATTGAGGATATGTGTAAGGGAGGATGAGGTCTTTGACATCCTCCCAGCATACCATGATGGACCCTGTGGGGGCCATTTTGATGCCAAGAGGACAACCTTCAAAATTCTCCAAGTTGGCTACTATTGGTCTACTCTACTCTAAGATGCTAGGAGGTACACTATTAGATCTATTGACTACCAAAGCATGGGAAATCATACACCAAAGGATGAAATTCACCTACAACCTTAAGTGACTATTGAGCCATCTGAGAGGTGAGGCATGGATTTAATTGAACCAATTGATCCCCCATCTAGACAAAAGAGATACGTCATTGTCTGAACTAATTATTTGATCTTGTGGGATGAATTAAAGGCAGTAAAACAAGCAACAAAGTAGAAGGTGGAAGAGTTTCTAAGGAAATACATATTTTATTAGTTTGCATTCCCAAGGGAGTTGGCTATTGATGAAGGGGCTCAATTCACTTCAAATTTGATTGAGGGAATCATGGAGAAAAATCATATATGGCACATAACATCCACTCCTTATCATCCTCAAGAAAATGAGAAGGTGGAGGTAATTAGAAAAGATTTGGAGAGCATCTTGATTAAATTTTTTAGAAGCAACAAAAACAATTGGGTAGCTAGACTTTTGGAGGCCACTTGGGCCTATAATACCACATGGAAAACCACCATAGAGTTCACTCCCTTTGAGCTACTATATGGAAAGAATGCATTGTTTTCCATTGATTTTGAGTAGAACATCATAAGAATGGAAATGCAATTGGACCTAGACATTACCAAATCTCAACAAGAAAGTCTGCAATATCTCAATTCTCTAGATGAGTTTAGATTGTAGGCCCTCATGCACACTGAGGGGGTGCAATCACAGAGGAATATTTGGCATGATAAAAAAATTAGAGAAAGGACCTTCCAAGTGGGTGCTTGGGCCCTTTTGTATGATTCCATATTCAAGGATTTCAAAGGGAAGTTGATGACGACGTGATTAGGTCCTTATCTAGTCAAAAAATGTCGTGAGAATGGCTCTATCCAAATCAGAAAAATTGATGAAGAAGGAATTCCACTTTTAGCCAATGACTATTGATTGAAACTATACAAGAAACCTTTGTCTAAGGTGGATTTTACCAATTCAATAAGTAAGGATTTGAATGTGATTAGGAGTCTCCAAACTCCCAATCCATCCAACCTCTGATTGACATAAAAGAAGAAAAAAAAAGAAAAAGAGAATAAGATAATAAAAGAGGAAAAAGGGATAAAAACCTTGGGTGAAAACCTCCATGAGGCACCTAAGGAAACCTTTGGGACTAAAAACCTCCATGAGGCTGTCTAAGAGTTTGAAAAAATGAAAAATAAGAAAATAAAATTCCCCCAAGTGAAAACCTCCTTTGAGGAACTGGGGTATCCCTATAGGTTGAAAACATCCTTTGAGGCAACTTGGAGGTCTAAAAAAAAGAGAGAAGAAAACAAAGGAAAAGCAAGGGAGCCCTTACATCATATTTGCTAACATGTTTTTGCAGGGGTCCATTCATGGTCCAAGGATGACAATAGGAAAGGAGACAACTTCAAAACTCCACTTTCTAATCATCTAAGCTATCTCTCTGCATGTCCTCCATCATTTCATTTATTTTCTCTACTTCCTGCATCACTGGATGACCTTTCTCACTCAATTCTACCTCAGTTCTGAAGTGCTACAAGATTGTCCTAGATTTCCTACAAGATTGTGATCGACATAGGAAAATGGTTCAAATCTTGTGTTTTTCATCTACAAACAAGAGTAGGGGTCCACCACAGCCTCCTCATCCATTCCCCACACCACTTGGTCTCTCCTCCACCCAAATTTCCATTTTTTTCCATCAAAAGTACCCCTTTTCACCACTTCTTCCATCCCTTCCACCATAGAAAAGGCCTCTGGACCTTTTCAACATAATGTTAATGAATTATGAATGTTTTTAGAGGCATTATTTGAAGGAAAATGTGATCATAGAAGAGTCTGTGTAACTGCTACATGAAGACGCATAATCCTGTAGTAGCCATCACAAACCCTACAGGACCATAGCCAAACCACCATATTCAATAACTAACCATCATGAAGGAATTGGGGATTCGTTTATTTAATCTTGAGTAACTACATGATCCTTTGGAAGCTGCTACAGATCACTTTTCACCTTCAAACAACAACATGTGATCCACCTCCTAAAGAACTTGTATTGTCAATCATCAATCAATGAGGGACATTTAAAACAAAAAACAAAAAAACAAAAAAAAAATCAAAGAAAAGAAAATGCATGAAGCAACGAACATGAGAGAATGATGCCTTGAGAGACAAGAAAGCCAACCTTACCTCTATTCAGAAATAACATGCAAACATCAAGTGATCAGCACACAAGAAAAGACTACCAGGTAGGAAAAAGTATGAAAGACTCCTAACTTCTTCATTTAAGTGCATAGTAGTCTAAAAATGTTTTGAAGAATGAGGTTTTGTAGGCTGAAGATGGCCAACATTCTCGACCACCCTCAAATAGTTAAGTGGGGTTATCTCTCTCTCATCCTGCATAGGAAAGTGTTGCGCAACCTTAGGAAGGAGGAGAAGGACCACAGGAGATTTAATAGAATGATCCCCAACCATATATTGAGTCTTACTACAAATTTATGAGCAAGGGAAAATAAAACCTACCAATTTTGCAGCCCCAATTCTCCTTGAGCTAGAAAAAGAAAGAGATTGAACTCTCCAGTGGATGCAGATTGCAAAGTCTAAGGGAATTGAGGATGTGGGCCTAATGGAAGATAAAATGGAAAATATAGGTGAAGAGATGGTTGATTTGAGACTAAGAGAGGTAAGAAAGAGGGAAAAACTACAAATGGAGAACAAGGGATTGAAATAGTAGTTACAAGAGAAGGAGGCACAACTTGCTACCATGGCAAGATTGGCTATGGAGGTCACCCAATGTAGACATCCCCCAACAACATATGCCATGTTCCTAAAAGAAAAATGGCTTTAGCTTTAAATCAATACTCTAGTAAAATATGGTTCACTAACTTTCCAATACTACAAATAATTCATTGAATTTTTTCATAGATCCAGTGTGGAGGACAAAGCTAGGATGGAAGAATCCTACATGCACAACCACATATTAACTGACATGAACTCATGTGATCCCAATTCTAGGTTGGAAGATGTAAAAATAATGGCATTAGCCTCTTAGATAACTCATGAGGAAGTAAGGGTTGAAGAGGAAAAAAGGGGCATATCCGGGGAAGCTAATGAACCCCTATGGATCATAGAAGAACTGGGGGCTCCTCACATTATCATCAAAAACAAAAAGGATCATCTCCAAGTACCCCAAATTTGCACCACTCTACATAGAGAAATAGGAGCAACCCATCATGCACTTTGAAGACATTTTCAAGCTGCTAGGGACCGAGGGCTTTAGGCTTGTTAGAGGAGATGGCACTTATTACGACATAGCTTACAAATTAGAGAGTACCACCTTCTAGAGAGATTGAAGAATGCCTTGGAGAAGACACCCTTATACAAGAGGATAGTTCAAAGACTAAAGGAAAACTCAATTTGGCTTAAGTTCAACCCTCTTTTGTTGCTAGGGCTACAGGAAATTAGCAAGAGTGGGCATAGATATATAAAAATGTATTATTCCACCCTCATGAGGGCACTCCATCAGAGATACCTTTGGATGTTAGGGTTTCCACCCAAGTTATGCATGAATTGGAATTAAGTGGCTAATTTTCTTAGAGGGTGGGAAACACCTTCAATAGGGGGTGATGATGGGCCTCACTAATAGGTATATAACAATCCCCATGTGACCATCCAACAAACATTTACCTCTCTCCTTGCATTTGATAACACCTTTTTTACTATAATGTCTTTATTAGGAAGATTAAAGTACGTTTATCATTTTTTTGGCTTAACATGATTAATGTGCAGGAAAAGGGTGCATTCATTATGCATATGTAAATTAGAGTAAATTGGAGAAGATGTAGGAGGCTTCTCCCCTGCATTTACTCACCTATAACTTGACTTGCTCCCTGTATTTACTCACCTTCAGTTTGAGGATATACTAACAGTTGATGCACTCAAATATTGTGTGGACCTCAGAGAGTTGGATCCACCTTTTTAGGGATTTTGGAGGGAAGAAACCCTTCTTCTAAGGAGACTGACCCTCAACCATTTTTGTATAAATAAAGAAGCCCAAGGGCTCAATAGGATTCAAATTTTTGGAGAAGAATAGTGACTACTGGGTCTAAGATATTTTACTTGTCATTTTTATTCCCATGTACTTGAGCACTTTTTGAGATCAATGAGAAGTATTTTGTTGCCTTAAATTTGAATGTGTTTTAGAGGGTTGAGTTCCCTAGGATTAGGGCCCAACTCAGGCACTCTAGTATCTCTCATTTGTACAATGTATTCTGAATCTTCCTTTTATGTACTTATGATTAGTAATATTTCCCTTTTGTAAATTTTGTTTATATGAAAAGTTTGCATGTGCAGAGTTACTAATCATACTTCTTGTGAAATGTGGTTGTGAGCCTTGTGTTGGCAAGCATCAAATGATAGGTTTAATTTTTCATGAAGTAGGAAGACCCTAAATAAAATTGAACTCATCCTTTCCTTTTAGTTTAATTTTTTGTAATTGATACTATTAGCATGCTCTAGATGTTTTGCAAGATTGAGTCATTTTTATGGTGTTCAGGTCCTACTATTGGATTGCAGGATACAACAATGTCATTTCCATTTTTAATCATAACATCATCTCCTTCCTCAACAATTTCTTCAAAAACATTTTTCATTGAGAGTTTAATTATGGTTTGTTAAAGGCCACAATGTGCATTTTTCCTTGTGCAAGATGGGCCCGTGACAGGTAATAAGCTTGGAAAGGACATCATATAGGCTCCCTAAACCTTTCATTACCCTTCGTCACCTACAAATCACCTTTTAAGGCCTCATAATGCTCACGGATTCAATCCTGTAGTAAAATAGGAAAATCATGTAGCATCATGTAGCACAGTGTAGAAGCTTTCCAAACTTTACCAAAATCATCCTTAAAGCTTGAGTTTTTTCCTCCTAGCACTTCATAATTCCCCTTAGGCTTTGAAACCAAGATTGAGGAAGATTAGAGACCACTTAGGACTTGTCTCTTCACCATTGCAATTCATTTATGCAATTAGGGTTAGTAAACAAGTTTTTGAATTGAATGGTACAATGATGATTGACATGATTACTTTATGAAGGAATAAATTAACCTTGTTACTAGGATATAATCCCTTTTGAATGCAGTGATTGAGATTTCATTTCATGCTCTTTACTTTATGTAAGTTAGATTAGGTTTGCCTTCTCTTTCTTATGTTTCCTAAGCTAGGGTTTCCATTTCAAGCATTGTTATTTCTTATAAATAGACTAGGCTTTCCTTTGATGTAACATTTACATTATGCAAGTAGATTAATGTTTACATTCTGCAAGTGGAGTAGCCTTTGCATTTATGTAAGTAGAGTATATTTAGAGTATCCTTATATCTTTGGTGGGATTGAGTGTGTAATAGTTCAATAATTTACGAGAAACTTTAGGCCCTTCACTTATGAGAAGTAAAGGAAATTCTTTTCTCTACTTTCAACAATAAAAAATGAAATATTTGTATTGATATAATCATTTTTCTCCATTTCATTCCTTTCACACTCAATTAAACTTCTTAACACATGTTAATATGCTTATAGGAGTGTGAAAGGAATAAAATGTGAGGAATAATGAGGATATTCAGCTACAGATGGACTCTAATCATTTATCTATCTCAGATCCTTTCGTTGAGGAATGTCACAATTTCACTTATGGACTCATAAAAGTAGGTATTCTTTTTACAAGAGGAATGCGTTGATCAGTTGGTTTAGACTTGTAATGGATATGATGGTGACATTACGACCAAATCTACCTATGAGGCATTTGTATGTCAAAGGGATAACTATGTTGGTCATGGTGGGACAAATTTATTTAGAGAAGCAATGGAAAACTAAATTTTTGGTTGTTTTTGTCGCTTGTTCTCAAAGATAATGATCTAATTGTTGGGTCGTGTTATATTATTTCCATGGCTAGCCTTAGTAGTTAAGCCAGGGGGTTAGAGGGGGGGCATTCAACCCCCCCTTCATTGTGTTGGCCGCAATAGGGGGGTCATGGGGGGGTGGAAGCCCCCCCTGTCGAGGGGTTTGAGGGGGGAAGTAGCCCCCATCTATAGGGTCTAGGGTAGCACTACAGTAAAAAAAAATTGGACCCTATATTAGGTGGGCGGACCTACCTATGATTTTTTGCATTCAATTCACACATGGTTTTGGGCGCGATGGTTTTCAATCCATGGTATTTTGTAGATCTGGTCAAGGGAAATATGGTTATGTTCTGATCTAGGGTTAATGGATTGGGGCTTATGGATGCTTCGGCATGTATATATATGTATTGTAACATTGAAAGGAATATAATGAAAAATCAATCTGTTAGTCCCGGTTTTGGGATCCAGGGGAAATCTTTGTGTATATTTGTTTTATGCGTTATTGTCTCACCATTATTTATTTTTTGTTTTTAGAATTCGTATGCAGGTAATTTCTATATGGGGTTAAAACCTACATTTGGTATCAGAGTTGTTTTGGCTTCAAGGGGAGGCCTTTGCTGCTGAGGGGTTTTGCTCGAGTTTGTGGTAGACCTTGTTTAGTGGGAGATCTGCGAGATCGATTCTTGTGCTAAAAGAAGATGGTGAGCAGTGGAAAGATAGAGATCGAGAAATTTAATGGTCAGAGTTTTGAGTTGTAGAAACTCAAGATGGAGGACTTGTTGGTGGATAAAGATCGGTGGATCGCGGTAGATCCAGGTGCTAAACCAACGACAGTGTCTAAAGAAGAATGGAAGAAGTTTGATCGAAAGGCAAAAAGCATAATACGACTGTGTGTCTCAGATTCAATATTACTGAATGTATTGGGGGAAGCTACGACAAAGGCTTTGTGGGAAAATTTAGGGACTTTGTACCAATCTAAGTCTCTGGTGAATAAAATGTTCCTATGGAAAAAGATTTATAACCTGAGGATGAAAGGTGGAGACTTGGTGACAGAGCATTTGAACACATTTAATACTATGGTAAGCCAGTTATTATCTGTTGATATTAAAATTTCAAATAAACATAAGTGCATTAGTTTGTTGTGCTCTCTAGCAGATTCATGGGATAGTCTGGTTGTTGCAATAGGTAGCAATGCAATTGCCTTGTAGTTTGATGAAATTGTCTCACCCTTACTGATGGAGGGGATAAGAAGAAAAAATATGGAGATCCATAATGGTAATGCTTTGTTTCTACAAGGAATTTCCCAGAATAGAAAAAAACTAGGTCCTCGAGTGGGAGATCTAAATCTCTAGGAAAACCTGTAAAGGTGTGCTGGAAATGCAGAAAGGAAGGGCACTACAAAAGGGACTATAAATCTAAATCTATTGAGAAGGGAAAGGGATCTGATGATGCTCCTTCTGCAAAGGTGAAAACCACCCGAGATGAAGGTGAGGATGTGTAGTTGGCTTCTTCTTCAAGTACACATGTAGATCATGAGGCATGGTTGATTGACTCACATGCATCCTTTCACTTCACTCCCCATAGAGAGTGGTTCTACGAGTATGAGAAATATGATGGTGGTGATTTCTTATTAGGGTATGCCAGGAAGGCTAGAATCGTTTGTCACGAAAAAGTCAAGTTGACTTTACAAGGTGGAAGGATTAGAACACTTTCGGGTGTTCTACATATTCCTGCATTAGCTAGAAATCTGATTTTTGTAAGCAAGTTGGATGATGCAAGTGTAAAATCAGTGTTCAAGAAAGATACCTGCAAGATGGTTCGAGGAGCACTGGTATTAATGCAAGAAGTTCAGATTGGAACTTTGTACAAGCTGTAAGGTAGCACTATTATTGACAGGTGCAACAGTTTTGTGGTTCCTGAAAGTGGAGCAGAAAATCTAGTGGTATCTAGAGAAAAGACCATGTTATGGCATCAAAGGCTTGGACATATTGGAGAGAAGGGCCTTCGAATACTTCATGGTAAAGGTATGGTAGAAGGTATGTCTAATATCTCTTTGGATTTTGATTTTTGTGAAAATTGTGTATATGTGAAGCAGAATCGGGTGAGTTTCCCCTCTGGTGGTAAGAGGGTGAAACAAATATTAGAGCTTGTGCATAGTAATGTGTTTAGACCTGTGTCGGTTCCATCACTAGGTAATTTTATGTACTATGTATCATTTATAGATGACTTCTCAAGGAATACATGGATATATTTCCTCAAGAAGAAATCTAAAGTCTTTGATAGGCTTAAAGAAATTAAGGCTCTGGTGGAAAACCAGACAGAGAATAAGATAAAGGTGCTGAGGACAGATAACGATGGAGAGTTTTGCAAGGAATTTGGAGAGTTCTGTAAGAAGTGTGGTATAGCACAACAGAATACTACTCCATACACACTTGAGAAAAATGGATTCGCAAAAAGAATGAACAAGACGTCGATGGAAATGGAAAGAAGCATGCTTAGTGGTGTCGGATTAGGACAAGAATTCTCGGCAGAGGTGGTTGAGACTACATGTTACTTGGTCAATAGATAACCTTCATCGACTTTGAAGGATAAGACTCCACAAAAGGTATGGACTGGTAAGAAACCTTCTCTTTCACATATGATGGTATTTGGATGTGATGCATATGTACATGTTCCAAAGGAGGAAAGAAAAAAGTTGGATAGTAAATCTGAAAAAGTGCATATTTATTGGGTATAATGATGGTTTAAAAGGTTATAAGATTTGGAACCCAGTAACAAGGAAGGTTGTGTACAGTCGAGATGTGGTGTTTAGAGAGGTGAAAGATGATATTAAACATGAAGTCCTACCAAAGGAACTTGAGAAGATAGAGTTTGAGCTAAAGGAGGAAGAATCAGACTCTACAATAGAAGAGGAATCAAAAGATGAAGAGACACAAACTCCAGTTGTGAGAAGATCAGTTTGAGATAGAAAGAAGCCAGAAAGATATAGTCCATCTACTTTTTGTTCAAATTTTTATTTATCTATTACTGATGATGATCCTAGAACTATGAAGGAAGCAATAGATTCAGAGGATCGAAAACTCTAGAAAGAGGCCATGGTCGATGAAATGGCATCTTTGCACAAAAATGAGGCTTGGGATTTGGTGGAGTTTCTGAATGGAAGGAAAACCATTAGCAACAAATGGTTGTTTAAGAAGAAAATGAATGCAGAAGGAAAGGTGGAGAAATATAAAGCTTGGTTAGTAGTAAAAGGTTATATTCCCAAGTGTTGGGAATTGATTTTGGTGATATTTTTTTCTCCTGTTGCTAAGGTAGCTTCTATTAGATTACTTTTATCTGTTGTTGCTGCTTTTGATTTTGAGGTAGAACATATGGATGTGAAGACACCATTTCTTCATGGGGATTTGGGAGAATAGATCTACATGAAGCAACCTGAAGGCTTTGCGGTGAAGGGTAAGAAAGAACTGGTATGCAAGTTAAAGAAGTCTCTGTATGGGTTAAAACAGTCACCAAGGATGTGGTATCAGAAATTTGATACATTTATACGGGGACTCGGCTTCACCAGAAGCAAAGCAGATCACAGTGTGTATTTTAAATTAATTGGTGACCGTGTTATTTATCTGGTCTTGTATGTGGATGATATGTTGCTGGCTGGAAATGACAAAGAAATTATCCAGGATTTGAAGACCCAATTGTCCTCCAAATTTGACATGAAAGATCTTGGTGCTACAAACTATATTTTGGGCATGGAAATAAACGAGATCGGGCAAAGAGGAATCTATGGTTAAACCATAGGAAGTATGTCAAGACAATACTACAGAGGTTTAATATGTAGGATAGTAAACTGGTGAAGGTTTCTATTCCTGTAGGTGTAAAGTTATCTACTGAACAGTATCCCAAGACACAAGAAGAGGAAGAGGACATGTCCCGTGTTCTATATGCAAGTGTAGTCGATAGCCTGATGTATGTGATGGTCTCTACTAGACCAGACATTGCACATGTAGTTGGAGTATTGAGAAGGTTCATGTCAAAATCAAGGAAGGAGCATTGGACAACAGTGAAGTAGTTTTTCAGGTATTTGTGTGGCACTAGTGATTATGGTTTGTGCTACCAAGGAAGACCAGGATTGGACAAATTTTTTGGACATACATGGATTTGTTGATGTAGAATGGGTTGGAGATATGGATCAGAGAAGATCTACAAGTGGGTTTGTGTTTAACCTATTTGGAGGTGCAGTCAGTTGGATGAGTAAGAGACAATCTGTAGTGGCACTGTCAAATACAGAGTTAGAATACATGGTAGCCACTCATGCAAGCAATGAAGCAATTTGTTTGTAGAGATTGTGTTGAAGTATGGGGTTAGTACAACGAACTATAAGGATAGACTGTGACAGCCAAAGTGCAATTTTCTTGGCAAAGAACCCTACATATTAGTCAAAGACAAAGCACATTGATGTTCAATATCACTTTGTGAGGGATATGGTAGAAGACAAAAAGGTGTTGTTGGTAAAGGTGGACACTTTGAAGAATACTGAAAATGCATTGACAAAGTATGTGATCACTAAGAAGTTATCTTGGTGTAGAGAAAAAATGGGCGTTGTAAGGCTAGATCAATGACTAAGCTCTCATGTGGCCCCCTATGGAAAGAAAACAACAAGTGGGAGAATGTTGAGTTGTGTTGTACTCTTTCCACGATTAGCCATGAGGGAGGGTGTTTAGCCCCCCTTGTTGGGGGGTTTGAGGGGGGATATCACCCCCTCTACGGGGTTCGGGGCAACGTCCCAGGAATTTTTTTTTGGGACCCTATATTAGGTGGGCGAACCTACCTATAGTTTTGTGCATGGATTCCGCACATGGTTTTGTGTGTGATGGTTTTCAGTCCATGGTATTTTGTAGATCCAGTCAAGGGAACTACGTTTATGTTCTAATCCACGGTTAATGGATTGGGGCTTATGGATGCTTCGACGTGTATATATATGTATTGTGACAATGAAAGGAATATAATGAAAAATCAATCTAGTAGTCCCGGTTTTGGGATCTAGGGGAAATATCTGTGTGTATTTGTTTTATGTGTTATGCTCTCGCCATTATTTATTTTATGTTTTTAGAATTCGTATGCAGGTAATTTATGTACATGATTAAAATCTAGACTACTAGGAAGTTCTTAAAAGGAGGGGTTAGCAAGGTCCTGACTTTTGTGTTTTATGTAGAATGAATGAAGAATTGAACAATCTTCTTTTTATTTCTTGTTCAGGTACAGTAGAATTTTGGCAGCTTGTTATTAGTTTTTTTCAATTGAAATCAGATTGGTCTAGTTTATCTTTAGTAGTTTGTTTGTGTAACTAGGTTAAAAACAATTATTATTCCAGATTCCATTACTTGCCAGACTATATTTTATGGGGGATATGCGATCATCAGAATAAGGTTCTTTTTGAAAACTCTCAAATTAATCCCTTTATGACCACCTTCAACATTAGGAAAGCTTTTTAATGAACATGTTCCTAATGTTGGCATTATGAGTTGTCCTTTATTTCAACCTCATTGCAGTTTATATGTCTCCATGGAATTTCATGATGGTGTGCCTACATTATGGTTAACAATTGTAGTGCAATAGTGAAGTTTCAAGTACATGATTGAGGTTTGAGTACAGGAAGTGAAAAGGCTTGGAGGGTAGTACAAAGGCTTGAACAGGTGTTGAAGAGCATGAGGAAGATGCTTGGAAAGTTATAGATTGAGCAGAGGAGGAGTTTCCCTACATTAAGCCTAAGTCGCATAGAGGAAGGCTCAGTAGGGTGGCTGGAATCCTTCAGTTGCATCGATGTAATGCCCTACTTAATCTTATCATGCAAATATTATTAGTGTTTAAATTACCTGAAAATATTGACTTATAATTATCAAGAAATATTGGTATATACCTACATTTGTGAAACTGTAATTTTATTTACTGATATAAATTTTATTATTGTTATTATTCAATTCCCAACTTGTCTTCTCAAATTTAATTTTGGATAGGATATGGTATCCTTGCATTTATTCCAAATTAAATATCCATATCCCAATGTGTCTTCTCAAAATCTACTTGGGAGAAGATATGGTATTTTCCGATTAATTTCCAAATTAAATATTCATATCTTATCCCCAAAATGTCATCTCAAATCTACTTGAACAAGATATGGTAAGAAAAGTCAATGATACTAAATTAAAGGATGAGGGGGTAGTCATGACATTAATGATAGCTGGTTTACGTGGATGGGAGGAAGAGACATAAAAGGGAATAATGATGAGAGGAGAGGGACGAGATCCTTGGTCTTGATTTTGTTTTGGAGGATTGTGTTTTGAGGGAGGAATGTGGAGAAAGAGAAGGGAGAGAATGGAGAGATAAATGAGGGAATACAAACTTGGATCTGGGGAGTATTTGTTAAACTTGGACACACTACATCTAGTCGGACTTGGGCTCGGAGGGCTAGGGAAACTGTGGAGGTTCCCTGGGCTAGGAATTATTTCCTAGTTGGCTGGGAGGCAAATCTAGTCAAGTAGTCAAGAGGAGCAAGGAGCTCAGGAGAATATCAACTAAGCTATTGGAACATGTATTATCAGTAATTTATTTTAGTTATGTAAATTATTACAAGTTATACATGTTTTAGATAAATTGTTACAAGTTATACATGTTGTAGATTAAATTAATTTATGTTCATGCTTATGATGTTTTATAAACCTAAAATTTTCCTTGTTATGAAAATTAGTGAAATTGATTTGAATGAGTGTAGTAGTAGTTAGAGGACCTATAGTTGGGCCCTCACACGTGGTATCAGAGCCAGGTTCAAAATCTGGACCTTGAAAACCACCTAGTAGCCTCACCTATAAGAAATATTGTTGTTGTTGCTGCTAGTACTAATAATGTTGCTTTCTTGTTTAAAAAAAAAAAATGTAACATTGAACGTAAATTTACGCATTTTAGGCGGTCTAGAGTTGAAATTCCTGTTTATTAATAATATGCAACCTTCGAACCAAGAAAAATAGGTATTTTTGAAGTTTTAATAATTCGGGGGTAAATATATCTGGTGTGCGCGCACACATCTATATCTATATCTATATCTATATCTATTATCTATCTATATATATATCTATACACACACACACACACACACACACACAAAGTCATTTTTTTGACTAATATTTTTTTTAAATAGAAATGGTTATTTTTCTATTATAAAAATGTTGCAGTCTTAGTCTCACTGGTAAGCAATCTAAGACATCATATTTGCAGATACATCCAATAAAAAAATGTCTTTATCAAAATTACATCTTCATTTTTTATCAAAAATTACATCCTCCCTACAAAATGCTCTGCTAACTATACGAGTATGTATATTCAAAATGATTCTATATGTGTAGATCCTGACATAAATACCTAACAATAAATAGAGTTTACACTACATCTAGAAAGAGTAGAATTAAGAAAACTTAAGCATGTTGTTCATGGTGATCTGGTTGACATTGTCCACACCCATGTCAGGAAGATGCTAATGCACAGTTTCTACCTCTATCTGCAGTTGACCTAATGGATAAATGAACCTGAGCTTGAGGCATGTTTTGATAACTTAATAATTTGTAGATAGCTAGCTTGAGGTGAATGTTTTCCTGTCTTAATTTCTGGATTTCATGATTCTAGTAATTCATAGATTCCACAGTGAAAGTTGCTTCCCTATCTCTTGCATCTTCTTGAGCTCAAATTTGTGGATTCATGCTACAAATGACTGATTTTTTTCCAAAGGCACAATTTCTTGGATCCTCATCTACCTCTTTAAATCTGAAATTCCAAACTGAGAGCATGACACCTTCTGCTTGTGCAACCAGCTTATTTCAAATTTATGTATCAAACCAACTGGAACACTCTTTCCTGGCTTCACCCCCACAATTTCGTGCTTGCAACAGTTTGGAAATTTCTCTACTTTCTTGCAAAAAACAAAACAGAATAAGGGTAGACCCCCTTCCACCTAATTATGCCACAGAATTTCCCTGCCAATGTTACAAAGAACCAAGTCCTGAACGGATGTGATAAGGAAGCCCTCACACTGTTTCAGTCCATGAAACAACATCACGTTGAAGCATTCCATCAAATAACTGTCGCGCCTTTTCTATCATCCCACATTTTACATACATGTTTATAAGGGCATTTGTCACAACTACATCAGATTAAAATCCACTCATAGTTAGTTCTTCGTTGATCTCCATACCCTTTCTAGGTTTGCCAAATTAGCCCATGCAGGAATGACACTCGCAAAATTTTTGAGTTGGGCTTCACGCCTACCAACTTCATTTTATGAAAAGGGTTCAAGGCTTCCTCGCTATACCCATGTTGTGCATAACCTACAATCATGGATGTCTAGGACACCACATCTCTTTGATGCATTCTGTCAAACATGTCACGTGCCTTCTCTATGCTTCAACATTTAGCATAGATGTCTACGAGGGCATTAGCCACAAATGCATCACACTAAATTCCACTTCTAATTATTCCTCCATGGATCTCCAAACCCTGGGCTAGAGCCGTCAATTCAGCACAAGCGGGGAGAACATTGGGAAAAGAAAATTCACTAGGATGCATACATGTTCGTTGCATCTGGTAAAACAAATCAAGTGCCTCCTCATATGGCCCTTCTCTGGCATAAGTTGCAATCATGGCATTCCATGAGACCACGTCTCATTGAGGTATTTTCTCAAACACACCTTGTGCATCCTTTAAACTTCCACACTTTCCATACATGTCCATCAAGGCACTCCCCACAAATACATCAAATTGGAATCCATTTCTTATTATTTCTTCATGAACATCCTTAAGTTCATCTAGGTTTGAACACGTTGGGATTACAATGGAAAATATGAACTCATCGAGTTGAATACCTGCAGAGGAGGCATTGGCTTTGTTTCACCAAATTCAACGGGTGGATTATTTCGGCTAGCTAGGTTTTTTCTACATATGGTGATATATTATATGTCAGAGTCTTAAGATTATATCACTAGAGGCTCTTCTGGTGGCCCTGAGTTTTTCCTGCTTAAAAAAAAATAAAAATTGCACCCATAATGGGTCATTGGGCTTATTGTTGTTAAATTGGCTCCAATTCATGCCATCGGGTAGGAGTAGAAGCCTACCTGGGCATCTCTCACTGGAATGTTGTTATTAGCAGTGAGCATGTTTTAGTTACTATAAAGCAGTGATGAAAAGTAAAAAGTAACTTTATAGGTTTTGATATTTATTGAGCCTCCTTGAACATAGACAAGGACTTTCTTTTAATATTACTTAGAATGTTGTGTAGTGTTGACACTTTTCTATGCATGTAGACTTCATCCTGTGTACCTTAATAAATATTGGACAGGCAACTTTCTCAAGGCAGGGCTTTCTGACCAAGCAAAGAAATTTAATCATTGATTTGATCCATTTAGATAAGAATGTTGAGGTTCCCAAACTGGTACATACTTGAATGCAATTGGGTTTCATTGTAACTAATTCCTTGTGAATTTGGCCAAAAGGTTGTATTTAGCCATTTTCCTACACCAATGTCATGATAAATTGACATGTTCATATTGCAAGATACACCACACTGAAGCAGGGAAAAATCATTCCTAATCAGAATTTAAATATGTTTCCTTCCTTGAGACTTCCTCTATAAACTAACCTTCTACCTTGCAAGGTTTAGCCTTCATGACTAAAGGACTTTTCTTTTTCTTCATATATATATATATAGCTTAGCATTAGTATCTAGATTGGTCTTTGCTAAGGGAGCCATTTTGTTAAGCCCTAGACAAAACCCCATATCAAGCATGAAATCATTTATTAATCTCTAAATATTGAGTCATTACATTTCTAGTGTTATATTAGTAGGTCCTAGAAGCTCTCATTGTACCCTTTGTCTTCCTTATATATATATATATCTATATATAATATATATATATATATATTATATATAATATATATATATATATGAAGGAGGTCTAGTCTTAGGATCATCTCCATTTTGTGTTCTTGTACATTGTTCTATTGTAAAAGGAGGTCCCATTTCTAAGTTCTTCCTCAATTTGATTACTAAACTAATTGGACTTTTTCTCTTCTCTTTTCTTAACCATTTGGAAATCATCTTCATCCGCGGAGGATTCAATTAATATTTCTGTCCACTCTCCTTCTTTTGAAGTTTTTGGGAGTAGGATGCCATGAAGTGGTTGGTGCCAAGGAAAAACCTGCACTCGAAGGTAGTATTATTACAATCTAACAATTGAGTTGACCCATTGAAAGCTACTGATTTCTGAGAGTATCATAACTGGCAACCTTTTTTTAAAATTTAATCAGCACACATTTTGGCATGCCTTTATTGACCTCCTTCTTTATCATCTTTGTCATATGTAGCAAATTACCAATTAAATATTTGAATGGTTAGATTCAAGCTCCAACAGGTCCCGACATAAATTCATTCCCATGGATTATTTGATCATGTGGATGTCTAAATCTCTATCACCCTCTCTGTTGGCCGAGCCATGAAAAAAAAAACATCCTCTCTGTTGGTCGAGCCATGAAAAGAACATAGTATATTGTTTAGAGAATTTTCGGCGAAATCACATGAATAATCTTTTGTCGACATGTTTTGAACTAACTAGTGTGGTTCAAGCTCCAACAGGTCCTAACATAAATTCATTCCCATGGATTATTTGATCATGTGGATGTCTAAATCTCTATCACCCTCTCTGTTGGCCGAGCCATGAAAAAAAACATCCTCTCTATTGGCCGAGCCATGAAAAGAACATAGTATATTGTTTAGAGAATTTTCAACGAAATCACATGAATAATATTTTTGTCGACGCGTTCGAACTAACTAACGATGAACCACACTAGTCGGTTCGAAATGCGTTGACAAAAGATTATTCATGTGATTTCTCCGAAAATTCTCTAAACAATGTTATGGATCACAGAAGTCTAAATTCCTTAATAAACATAGTATATTATATAATAGATTCATATGAATTTTTGAAACATTTATAGATAAATTTTTTTGTGTCTAAACTCTAAAGAAATTATCTCATATTCTCAGGAAGTGACTTCAAGAACTATGAACTCAGATACATGGCCTACACACAAAAAAAGAAATAAAAACTGCATGCCACAAATAGCACAATTGCAGAGGTCAATGTACCATTATGTGCTTGAGAATGAAGGTGTCATCATTATTGAAACCAACATGACTATTACTCAAAGAGGATATTGTTGAGTTTCCCTGATCATTATGAAATTCACCTCTCATGTTATTGATTGAGGTGTATGTTCCTTCCCATCCTTGTCTTCCATGCATCAAGAAGTTGAATCTATCTCCATTGGGAGTGTAATTAAAATGCACTGCTAGCCAAACTTCTCCAAATGATCCATGGTCAAATCTTCTTTTTAGAAAATACTATGCACATGCACAACCCCTTCAGGGAAAGCTTGGAACACATCATAGGATTTGATTATATCCTTCTGAGGTGTCAAGAAAACGTAGCCGTTGTAGTCATCAAGATTCTCTATAAGATGATAATGGTTGGAAGAGTTCCGCCTTCCTTGGATTGGAATTCCAGGCATATTAGGTAAAACCTTATGCTTGTTCTTCTTGGTCATCTGGTAGTAACTGGAAACATCTGCACCTAAATCATCCACTTTTTCTTCTTTGTCAATGTCAAAATTTGAGATTCCTTTGTAGAGAAGATCCTCTCTGGGAGTAGGATCGAGCAGAATGAGTAGTGGAATCCAAAGCCAATACAACTACTGCTAGATTTCCCATGCTTCCTCTATCAAAAGCAGCATTCACCATAGCTAGAGCTAACACATGCACATTGGCTGGTAAATGCTTCGTTGAATGATTATTTTGTTGTTGTACATCTAGAAGAAGATTGTAGATATCTTGTGTATTCATCTTCTCAAAGATTCCATCTAATGCAACAACAAGGTAATTATCATTGCTTGATAAACGTTGTCAATCTGTGACCTCTATTTCAGAAATCACCCCATAATTTTTAAATGATACATCTCCAATAGCTCTAGAAATAGCTACCTTGCCATTAACCCTTGGCACATCCCTCCATTTCAAAACAGAGCCACCATCAGCTTCAATGCATTTTCTCTCTTCATGTATATCTGGGCGGTGATCTTGGGTTAATTCCTTCACACAAAGCAATGATTGAGAATTGTTGGAATTCTCTTGTCTGAAAAGTTTTGTGGTCTTGTTTCGTTTTCACTTACGCTCCCTCCAACTAGCACCTCTAAATTGTTCTAGTAAATTAGAACATTCTGAGCATAAAAGAGCTTTGGAATCTCTAATATTGGCAACATTTGAGAACAATACTTCTTGTTGTTCCAGATTGCAAATCACTTCTGAGAGCTTCATTTGTAAATGCAATATCAATATCAAATATTGCTCATAGCAATGCTTCCTTTAATATTGTCATGTACATTGAATCTTTAGAAATTCCTAATGAGACCCACCATGACCTATGAAGCTCAAGAATCTTTAAGAATGGATCCCTCAAGAATACTTCAAAGGAAAATTGGTCTTTTCCTTCCTTCTTGCAAACTCCCAAACAATGTAGGCCATAATGTCCTCCTCTAACATCATTTTCAGTAATAGATGCATCCTCAAAATGGGGCTTATATCTAGTCAATAACATACTTCTTTGCCTCATTTTGGCTAGCTACATTGCCTTCAACTCTCTGTTCACAATCCCCAAAATCCCTATGCACGATACTAGTGAGAGCCAATAATAGGGTATTCCAAAAACAATATTGACTTGATTAATAGGAAGGATATTACACGTGGACTTCATCTTGAACGTTAGCAGAGGAAGATAAGGGCATCACAAGAACAATATGATGATTTGCAAATCAGACATATCTACAAAGATTCTAACAATGTTGTTGATATGCTATCAAAAGAAGCAATCCTTTTGGACACTCGTGAATGTCATCTAACTTATTATTATATGAGTATATATAGATAAACATTATTTTTTCCATGTTTTAAGAAGTGTACCTAAAAGGTCACCATTAAATTTTGTTTTAAGGATAGCTAAATAGTATAATGACTAATTCTATCTTGAAAAATACATTTACACTATTATATATATAGAGAGTGTGTTTTTGATAAGACTTCATTTTTATTATGTCCATTACCATTACCAATTAAACTATCCCAAACAAACCAAAAAAAATTATATCTTTTAATTTAATAATAACATATTATTTTACTTAAAAAACAAAAATTAAAGATAAATATTATCACTTCCGTACTATTCACGATCTATAGGATGACTTACTCTTAATCTCACAACTTTATTTGATGCACACTTCCCTATTTACATTATTATCTCCCTTGAAGTTACTTCCATATTTATCTCCTTTGAAGTTATTTCTATACACATTAATTAAAAGATGATATGCACATTAATTAAAAGAATTACCATAAACGGCAAATGATATGGATTTTTTTGGTCTGGCAAAAGAAGTTAGAGTGAAACATATGCACCGAAAATCTAGGCATAACCAAAAAAAGTAATTGATGACCACCATTGTGTTCAACTTTGGAATTTCAAAGCGTGTAGATGTCAAGTCAATCATTTTAAAAGGTATAGCATTAGGTGTTTATAGGAGGCACTTTTAGATTAGGTTAACGTCTATAAAAATATAGATATAATCTAAACTTTTGGAAGTATGTCTTTATATTAGCCCAAAGACTTTCATTTTGTGGTGTGTATCCAAGAAAAGAGTTGTAGAGGTGGAAAGAAAACCATATTTGATATTCAAGGAAATGATGGTGATAGTGATATCAACTATCACATTAAAATATAAATATAATTATTAAGTTATTAAAAGAAATTAAAAATATGAAAATAATTTAGGCTCTTTAAAAGTAAAATATAAATATTTATATATTAATATAAATATTTAGGTTAATAAATATAAATAATACGTTATTTTTAACAAAAATTTGAACCATCATATTTCTAAGTACAAAAGCCAAACAGTTAAAAATAGTTTGGACAAACTTATATGAATAGGATGAAGTTAAAAAATTTTACTTAATATTAGCAAGAATTATGTGGTAAATAATTATGTATATAAATTAAATAAATAGAATGGTCCAATATAAGAGATACGTAATAAAATGTTAATTCTTTACTATATGAAGTGTTTTTTTTATAGTTTAATATGAAAGTTTTTTTTTATAAGTTAATATGAATGTGAGAAATATTTTAAAATTACTACTAGACAAATTAATGTAAGCATATAGAAATATTTCAATGTCCATTTTTAATAAAATAGTTTATGTATCTTTAAATATACTTGTGTAAGTATATAAATTAAATATCTAGTAAATGTAAGATAAGTATCAAAAAACTTATTTCATGATACATCTCAGATTGCCAAGATTAAAATAAAATCATAAAAGATAATTAAATTATAATTTTATTTTAAATTATTATTAATATTTTTTGAGGGGGCATCTCAATTGGTTTAAATCTAGACGATTGTGACTTGGTCTATCAATTGGTTTAAGACCCAAAGGTTTTTGGGTTCCTTTGGAATACATAAAAAAATGTTGTTGTTGTTGTTGTTGTTTATATTAAAAAAAAATATGAGCTAAACATATATGCATTTAAACAAACATGTAACAAAGTTATTAACCATGTAGATTCATCATCATGTTACCATGTAGAATCTTAATTTGTACATAGGCTTTGCTACAATATCATGGGTCAATACCATGGTTTAATAATATCACGTTTATATGATATTTTTTTATTAATCAATTTAATTATAAGGGAAAGAGAGATATAACTACTTTTGAGATAAATCTCAATTTTTGATGTGTGGTTATTATTAAGAATATTCAAAAATATTATATCGAAGTTAAAATCTACATCCATGATATTTTCATTATAACATTGTGAATGCGTTATTCCAATAATAAACACACCCTTTAACTTATGTAGCATTATATATAAAATATAATAAAGTATATAATAATATATATAATATATATATATAATATCTATATAGATAAAAATATATAATATGTGGTAACTTGAAGAGATACATTTAAATGGAGAATTGAAGAAAATAGATTTAAAAATAAATATAAATGAAATTTTTATGGTATAAAAATGATGTATTGGTATTTTTTTAAGAGATTGTTCTTAACATGGAATTTGAAGACTTGTATTTAAAAATAAAATAATGACAAAAATAGTTGTACATGGTAAACTAAAATATTTCCAATATTAAAATTCTACGGTTGGGATAGGAAGTTAGATTCCTTTTTTAATCACAAAATAAACTAAAATAAAAAATTGAAATGTTTCAATTCTTAATTAATGCAAACTCTAAATTAATTAATCAATAAAAAGTCAAAATTTTATAAAGGGAATTTTTTAAATGTATTTAAAATGATTTAAAGTATGTTATAATGTCATTTAAATTTAAAATTTATGTAAATATAAATGAATAAAAAAAAAAATTATTATTATCAAAATACTTATGAATTAACAATTATTTCTATGTATAAAACTAAGACTTAAATGCAAACATATTTTATAAATGGTATCATATACTTTAAATAATTGTAAAATATTATTTCTTTTTTGTAAGTTAGGGATTTGAACCAATAACTTATCACATGGAATGCTTTAATGTTATACCTTTCAACAATCATTAAAAGCCAGTGAGTATAATATAATAATTTGTAAACTGCAAAAAATGAGATATAATTATGACAAGTATGTATAATATAAAATAATAATCTCTTTTTAAACTTATTATTGATTTTATTAATTATTTTTTGATGAGTGTAACGTTGGTATGCCAGTGAGAGCAAACTTTCGTCTATGGAACCTAAAGAAACAAATTATTTAGTTTGATTTAAGATTTTATTCTTATGTTAAAAAAAACTTGGAGAGAAACCTCCCAAGCTCACTATAATTTTGACATCGTAAAAGGCTAGGGAGGTCAATGTTGCAACAAAGATTATGAAACTGAGATCTAATGTGGTTGTATATAGGCCACTCCAAGAGGAAGTGATTTTCATCACCGATGTTCATATTCTCACAGATCCTTTCTATCCATTGTGTTTTAGGAATTGCCCAACCACCCATTTCACTATGGAGCTCACGAGAGTTCGTACTAATCTTAGCTATAAATTTTCTTCTTTGAGTTAATTAAAACAAAGATACTTTTGATCTTCTAAAATGAGATGGATGACCTCTTTATAATATCTTAAT
>APFE031369018.1:0-17819 GCA_000404065.3 Pinus taeda
ATATATATATATATATATATATATATCAAATCCAGTGTTTCACATCAGAAAATTCCCAAAACTTGGATGTTTTAAGTGAAAAATAGCTCTATTAAGGCTTTTTATAACAACTGTTGGCTAACCCATGCTATTGCTAAGAGTCTACTACTCATTAAATCTAAAAAAGACTCTAGCTAACCTCCTAAGAGGAACTAGAAATCACTCAAGCAAATGGACGGTGTGTTGCTGCATATGGGAAGGGATCTCCCTCATGGGAAGAGGAGGAACACCCATGCTCAAGCCTTTGAATTTCCTCAAAACCTTTCATAGACTCTTCGCATCATCTCCATCTTAGGAAGCCGCCACACCCGCACCAGCTCTAGGTAGTTGGCCCCCCCGCCTTGCTTAGCGAGGCATACACGCAAGTCGCACTGGTGCCACATATTCGTCAATCAAGCGCTTCATATTAGCACTTGCTCATCTATAAAATCAAAAACATTACATAAACATTAAAAAGTTAAAAAATACTTTAAGTACTCTAAGAAATCTTCTTACCTTGAGGCCCCATCATAATTTGGCCATTAAGCCACTCAAAGAAGTCATATTCAAAAAAATGTCGGATTAAACCCCCCTCCAGTAGGAGGATCTAGCTAAGCCCATCATTATTGCCTTGGTTCTCTAGGATCAACCTGACCCAAGCTCATTTGTAGCCTCATCACGGGAACTCTCTCAAGAAATAAGGACAAAATGAGAGTACCATACACAAATTTCATTTGGGTACGAGTCTTACAGGCTATCAACTCTTCCTTTAGCTGGTGAAGAACTGCCTCACACTAGTTGTATATTTGAGGTTGTAAGTAGTCAATAGAAAGTAATAGTTGAGCCTTCGTTGCTACATGAGGAATCTTGGACCCCACCAAGCACATGATCATCCACAAAATGGCCCTCATGGGCCTTATCCTGATCTGCTCAATGGGGACTATGATGCTCACTAAACCACTGCCACGTCTGCAGTGAGTTTAGACCAACTCGAGCATGGTTCGTGGATCTGTCCTATCTTCGATGAAGTTCACTGGTGCACCGCTACACGAAAAACCTGTGAGAAAGTATATATCATCTCTGTTGATCAACAACTCTTGATCCCCGATCTGGAACACCCCTTGGTGTTCATCCCACCGTTGGATTATCTAACTCAGAAGTTCTTCTTGACCCTTCATCAGGTCAAGCCTTGCATACTTCATCAAGCCACATCTTCACAAAGAAAGTATGCATGTTGGATCATTTAGCATATGTAGTTCCTCACCGTCATGATCTCTTTCTCTCCATAGGCTCATGATGATGGCCCCAAAACTACACAAAATCACCCAAAAATTAGTCAAAATGATGGAGAAATGACAAATAAATCATATGTTAGGGTTTGAAAGTGTTCCCACGCTACCTAACACCCCTCCTTAGGGCCAACAGGTCATGCTAACGCAGACCCGCAGGTCGTGAAGGGCATTTAACGCTCCTTTAGACCTAGAAGGGAGTGTTAGTGCATACCATTGACTAGGTGTGGTGAAGTAAAATTATGAGTGCGGACACAAATGATTCCTCTAGCCCGATAATGGGTCTAGCCACAACCGATACATTCTATGGAAGATTTCCTTAGGTTAGAACCAATTAAGAGGAATACCTCTTAGTATGCTTATCCCGTTTGGTGATTACCTTGCTTTCTTGCTCCACCTATCTCTCGTTTCCGTCTTAAAACACCTGAAACAAGTAAACAACAACAAAAAACAATCGTGATAATAGAAAAATTATAATTCAACCTATTTAACAAGTTAGGAAACATTAAGCCATGAACATGTAATATTACACATCATGTAGGAAATCAATTGATAGTTGCATATATATTGAATCAAGAAGAGATTACAACCATTGTCTTGATGTCGTCGTTCTCCTTCGATAAAACCAGGTTCCCACACACTTCCATTAGCATTCCAGGATGGCTTCAACAATGATAGTTTTGAGGCTCTTCCATTTAGGCTTCACACTAAACCAAATTCACACTTCTCCCTCACACAACTAGAGAGATACAACTATGAATAGTTTGTTGTTTACTCCAAACTTAATTAGCACCAGCACACCAATATTAACACTACAACACTAGCTTGTGCTTGGGAAAAGGGACGTTTATATAGCATGAATGGATGGGAGATGGTTCCTCTTCTCATGGGATAAGGTCTTATCTTTTGAGGTAGTTCCATCCTTATAGGGGAAAGGAGCCCAAATTGACATTCTTGACCCCATCTGGCTAAACCATTTACCAGACATCTGTTACGAAGCTTCTAGAGCTGGAAGCCTCGGCTCCTTATTTAAAAAACTTTCCATAAGAGGACCAGCACAACTGGAAAAAATCTCAGCCACTCTGGTCTGTGCTAGGGACAATGTTAATTCATGCATATCAACGCGAGAAGGACAAGGGTCATTAGCACCGGCCTTGTAAACTGGGAAAAATAGAATATTTGGGTGAAATGGTGCAAAAGGGAATTGTTCTACTCATGAAGAGGGAAACAATGCAAGTTTATTCATGAAGGGAAAGCATGTAGGGTTCACTATAGAGGTCCTCTAGGATCAAGGAATCGAGAGTACAGGGACAATGACAAAATGCTATATAACAGATGCCCCCGAAAGCGTGAAGGCCGAAATAGAGTTAGGGATGAAATGCTTTCCACTGTGCAAAAAAGGTAAAGTGCATTATCCAATTATTGAGGAAAAATAGGTCAAAATATTTACAAAACCTAATATTTCATGAAAAATTGAATAAAAGGGAGGAAAAGTAAATATTTTTTACCATTTAGTATTTTACCTTGATGTGAAATACTTTTTACTCACTTTTGCCTTAATTGTTATACAACAAATTATGGGTGATCCGAGAGGTCATTCGTCGATCTGCTAGTTGTAGGTAAGATCCAAAGCCCTAAGCTTCACTTTCATACCATGTATTCCTATTTTTAACCATTCCTAAGATTTTTGAGGGAGGATTTGTCAAAAAAAATTCACCCTTGGTCGACAAGACTTCCAGGTACAGAATTGTGTCGCCCGAGGGTAATTAAAACGGTTTATCGCAACGTCAGCACAATTATTTTTAAAACAAGCATGTTGGGGCCGTGAATAGGGAAAAAAGTAATTTCCCCTCAAAACCACCGTTGGAATTTGAAAATTATGGGTAAAAAATGATTATTGACTTAAATCCATGGTCTTTGCAAGAAAGAATTGTTGAAAATGGTAGGCTGGAAAGAATGTGAGCACAAGGATGCGGACACTGAGGCACTGAATGATCCAAATTGCCTGAACTCTTTAAGGCATTGTGGGCTCCTTAAATTCTTTCTCACACCAAGGATGTCAGCCTAACCTGAGTTTCTTCATAGTCTCTGGGACATAAATCGGGAAATAATCATCATTGGTGACCAAGAGCTAGAGTTAGAAACTTTAGACGTATATCTCATCACAGGACTATCCCAGAGAGGGGAACTAGTCAACTTATATGAGCCACGACCAATTTGGGCAAGCATATCCATGTTTCTTGCCAAACATTGCCCTGAAGCCCTCAAATCCAAGAGTAGCAAGATTGATATTGCCATCGTTTGAAATCTAACACTGAGAGTGCTAATGTTGACCATCAATAGAGTGGTGGGGTCCCAGGCAATGCATGAGACTAAAAAGTCAAAATTCCTATATGCCATCGAATTCACAGCACCGACGATCTTCAATTGGGTGGAAGCCATGAAGATCAACATCAAATGCCAATTGGCCAAAGCTAAGGTAGGGAATCTAAAACAATTTTGCTTCGAATCCGTACTAGTGACCTTTTTCTTGGAACAATTTCCACTATTCCAGTACCAATTAACTGAAGTAGATCCTCCAGTGCCACGTGACCCACGGATGGCCCTCTAGAGTCATTTGAAACCCAAGATCACTGATGGCCAACACATGTCATAGAAGCCTACCTTATTTTCATGGCTACCACGACAAAAGATTATCGTGGAGGACTGTCCATACAGTGGCACTAACTTCTGTGGAGGTCCAGACATGCCGCTACCAGATGGGGAGGATTTTGACGATGAAGGAAAAAAATCAAATTTTTTAATTTTGTGACTTTTTAATTGTTTTTGATATATATGTATTTATAAAATTTCACTTTGTTAATTCAGATTTTGGACCAGAGCATCCTACTGTGACATCCCCAACAGCTAGGCACGTCGCCTCCCAATTTGATGTTATCGCTCCTTATAAGGAGGGGAGTGAAAATGAGGAGGAGATTGTGAGGAACATTGAGGGGTTGAATCATGGTATCCCAGAGTATGCTTGGATGCGAGACATTCCTTGCCAGTACCAGAGACACACAGTGGAAGTATCATATCAGATTCACTGATTGTTGTCTCGTGTTGAACGAGCCATGTCATGCTACCACGATCACCACACTAATTAGTTACTAGGTCCAGCATTTACATTTTTGAGGCCTACATGCCACAGATGTAAAAGGCCTATGAGCCGCCGATGTTATTTTAGACACGCATATTATTTTTTTTGGGTTTTAATGTATCAAACATTATCACCATATATATATGTATATGCTATATTTTCTTGCTTACTATGGTACAAATGATTTGTTTTATCTTTTCGCATGTTTCACAAATGCCAATCTAACACATAATTAGCTAATGCATATGTCAATGTATTCATGCTTCTACGAATATGATGGTATGTAATGTAATCAAAATGCCTTTCCAGTAGACGAACGCAGAGATGCATTCTCATTATTTGAGGGTTTCTGACGAAATATTTCCCGTTGAGTTGAAGGATGACAAGCTCTGAATCTAGGTTGACAACTAACTCTCGAATGTCAAGAGAAATGGCTTCTGACAATAGTTCGATGACCGCACTGTATTTAGAAAACTTGATAGTTGTGCAACGTAAACAAATACCTTGAAGATCAATCAAATCACCATGAGGGTCATAAATGGCCCACACTACGGAGGATAGGTTCTGGGTACTACGACAAGCACCATCAACAAAACTGATGTGGAGAGTCACAAACATCTTCAAAGCAAGGAAAACATAGTAAATAGGAAAGTTGTTTGAAAACTCACACACCAAACCACACTACACAAAAATGAATGGCACACTAATGTACACAAGTAACCATGCAAGATGACCTAAGTATAGTACTTCTTGAGAGATTCCATGCTGGGACTTTGGTAATTGATCAACATAGATGAACACCGGAGTTTTACCGTTGTCATAACAAGTAAGCGTTGACTTGGAAAACTAACAAATTAGAACTCATATAAGGCATTTCCCCCATGGCCCCTAGGCGAGGGAGGGTTACAAATCGGATGACAACCCCATTGCAATAATGGGAAATGGGGAAAGACTCGAGGAGGGAGAACAATCCTAAATCCATGAAGGGATAAAGGTTCCCTCTGTTGAAAGAGCTTAAAATGGCAGGAAAAATTGACATGTCAATAGATATCTGAGAAGATAACTCTTCGAGACTGGTGGACATGACCACCAGGTGAGGCAGGAACGAGGAATGATGATGCGTATCGGTCAAGGTGGTTCGTCAAGAGAAATTACTTCCATGATACCTTCATTAGTAAATGTCTCATCTAAGGGAGCAAGAGATTCCAAAGTGCTAAGCCATGGGGATTGAGAATACATATCAAGAGAGGTCTTCAAAACAGAAGAATCAGAGGATATAGAACATGAAGCCAAAACAATTTCCACATAATTAATTTTGTCAGTACTAAGTGGCATAACCTTGCCCCAGGTATCAACACAAGCTGGTGAAGGTATGACACAAGGGTCAGATTTGATTGAGACCATGTTGATAGAGGCAACATGAGTAGGTGTGAGCGAAAAAATTCCCATTAAGGAAGAATATTTAAAAAGACCTACCGCCACAATCTCATAGGGAGAACCATTGTGCTTGACGTACAGAACATTGCCATCTGAGGATCAAGAGGCAAAGAAGGACAGATGGTCAACAGTGACAATATTCCTTTGGTGGGGAAAGGAAATCACGCAGAATAGGGAGGAGGCTACAACATGCATAGCATGGGTCTAGCTCCGGCAAAGTAGAAGATTATAATTGATATTGGCATCAACAATAACTACCTCGTCTTGTATTGTCTTTACCTCTAAAGTAATGGAAAGGTTAGGTAAGACATCAAAGGGTCACGAATCGCGTTGATCGAAAGCTTCCAAAGTGTTCAGGGATTCGTTCAAAGCTGGAGAACCAATGGCCTTCCAGAATGCAATTGACATGATGTGGGTGGAAGCACCTTCATCAATGACAGTCCTGTGGATGGTATTCTCATTGAGGATTACCTAAATGAGAAAGAAAATCTGATGAGGTAGGCATGGAACATGGTTCTCTAGATCAAAACATATCAAATTGGAATTGGTGGGACAATACCCTCGATAGTTGAAAGCAAATATTTCTGCTGTGATGTGAAGCTTTGGAGCACCTCGAGAGCTGACATACTTGACGGCACGTGACCCAAGTCCTCAAAAAGATTATAGTGCTGAGCGGCTCGAGCGTTGGGATTGTATGAGGATTTCCTTAGCACACCTCGACAGGGTGGCCAAATAGCGGAATCAGGGCTAGGGAAACCGATATGAAGAGGGCCAGAACTCATAGCAGAAGAAGAAAGGGTGGCTTCTTTCTCTTTCCTGGCTATCAGAGCAGGAGTTCAATTATCTTTTGATCTAGTAGCCACATTAATAGGCATGCTCATCATGAACACTTGAGATCCTAAGGAAGTAAAGGATTGACGTTGGTCTACCATTTGGGTCTACTGAGACTAAAATGGCTCTTTTAGGATAGCTTGGGTCCCTTTGAGCAAAATAATAACTTCAAATCGTTGAGGAAAATCCTTGGTGTAGTTATCCTCCTCACAAGTGAGGCAGTGATACTTAGGTTTCCATTCTGAAGACTCACCAACAAACAATTTAGGAGGACCCCGTTTTGGGGCATTGGCTTTACCCTTGCCTTTTCCTTTCTTCTTACCTTTCGAGGATTTTTCTGTTGCAGTAATTTATACAACGTGGACCTCTAAATTTTTACCAGGGCTAGGTGGATTTTGAGAAGAACTATTGGAAACAATGTTTGAGACCGAATTCTATTTGGAAGAATATTTAACAGGGTTTTGGGACACTAAACCAAAGACTCCATCAACAGGGGGTGTAGCCTGTGACTTCGATGTCGTGGGATCAAATTATGGCCGTGAAGCATCCAGTAATAACTCATACAAAGTGCTAGAATGAGAGTAAACTAGATCTAAGTACTAAGCATGAGAAATGGCTTGTGCTTCGGTAACACACCCACCCATAGCTATATTACAAGCAATCGGGGCCACTAATGACTTAGTGAACCATTCAGTGAGCAAATGATCAAAAATCTTGAATTTGATTAGGCAATGTCTACCTCTCCATTCATGGATGTGATCAGAGATGTGTTTTGCAGTATCTTGCTTAAGCGATGTGAGCAAATAGGTGTCAGTTTCATAGTGAATCAGTAGTTGGAAATGCGTGAGGAAACCCATGGCTAAATAGTTCAATTCATGGTAAGTAATTCAAGGATGCTTGATGTACCATTTTGTTGTAGCACCTGTGGGGGTTCATTGGAAAAGACAGAAATGAATGGAATCGTCAACATAAGAATTCGAAGATCACCAGAGGTGATATGTCATCACATGGGCTTGAGGATCTTCTTTTTCTTTCCCATAAAATTTTGGAGAATTTCTCAGGATCTTGGGTGGAATTGGAGGCCAGTATGGTGAATGAAGAAATGGATCATCTATAAGGCAAGACACATATGGAAACTCTAGTGTGGCCAAGAAATAAAATTGAGTATTAAAAGGCATTGGAGGTCAGTAAGCAGGTCCAACCAGAGGAACCCATCCCTGCTGGTAAGAATTTTGGCCCCATAGTGGGGGATTTTGGCCATATGGCATTTGATTCTGCCCCCATTGTGGGTTACCTTGACCATAGGGAGGATTTTGACCTTGAATGCCTTGGATTTGTCTAGTCATAGATTATTTATAAGCAACATACGAGTTAAGAGGTTATTGAGACTATTGACCTTGGGCATATGGGTATTGTACCTGTTGTCCCTGAACATACAGGTGGTGAACCTGATTCCCCTGAACAAGAGTATTTTGAACCTGGTCCCCTTGGGCATAAGGATTATACACTTGTTGCCCTTGGACATAGGGATTTTGTTGCTACTGCCCTTTACCAAAAGGATTCTATACCTATTGACCTAGGACATTAGGGTTTTGTACCTGTTGATATGTATATAAGGGTTTCTGCTGCCCGGGTTAGTTTTGTTGTTCCAAGGGTTGGCCTTGCGATTGAAAAACTTTTCCCTAGGGCTACAAAGGTTGGCCTTGCAAGGACATGGATTGAGAGGTTAATGGAGAGTAGTGGCCAATCTAGGATGCTATATTAGACTAGATTTATTATCAACCAGGGTAAGTAAACTTCGAGGCACGTGTCTAAAGTCTATAGACATAAAGGATTCCTAACTAAGTGTTTATTATGATAAGCTACAGTACTCCTTTACAGAAGGTTAAGATATGTTTCGTCTCACCTTAACACTCAGATCACGTAATTTATCTAACTTTCCTAAAGGTACAACGTATTGCTAGACTAAGATTTTAATCCTCTTCCAAGGATGCTATGCACAAAAGCTCTGTCTAGTTAACATTTAAGCATTCATGAAAAATCAAAAGCACACTGAATTTTAAATGGATGAAAACATAGTCTATGGAGATGCTTTAAAATATAACGATGGATCAAATATCTTACAAGATATGGTTCAATGATCTAATGATAAAATCTTCAAGCTATCACCATAAATACCATTTGTGAGAATTTCTAATCAAATCGACAAAATCATAACCAT
Organism: Pinus taeda; assembly: GCA_000404065.3. NCBI lineage: Eukaryota > Viridiplantae > Streptophyta > Pinopsida > Pinales > Pinaceae > Pinus > Pinus taeda. The sequence goes on from APFE031369018.1 coordinate 8,936, forward strand.
GGAAATAACACTAAACACTATTCAAATTCAAAAACTGCTAAGGAAATGAAATTAACAGTATACCAATCCATGCAAGGCCCATCTATGCTTCAATGGCACACTGAAGTAAACTCAAGCAACGAGAGTATTAACGCATAAATGCTATTAGATTAACATGGTTACTGTAATTAAGTTCTGAAGATTGCAATCACATACAAGAGTTCTGTTCTCAAACAATACACAGAGATAATAATTGTAACTGTTTTTGAAAAAAAATAATACACAGTCTTTATCTGCTTGTCCCTATCTGAATCGAATGTACATTCATTAAGCAGATTTTCTTCTTTTACAATGGAGTGATTTTTGGCCATTTCTAATCTAAACCGATTTCCAAAAACAAAACGAAACTAGTTTGGGAAACCATGGCTTTTTACTGCCTTTGTAACCAAAAGGCTGGGGTTTGACCAGCGTTGATTGCATAACCAGTAGCTTTTGATTTGCTGTAGAATCATTTTTTCACCATGCATGTACATTCCAGGTCTCGTTCCTATCCATTGATTTGGCTTGCCTATCATGCCACGTGTCAAATGATAAACCATTTACACGATGTTATGACTTCCTGTAATCTTTTTGTTGAAAATTCCTAATTTCTAACATAAAAATTCATAAATTGACTTTAATGTAAACTAACAACTATAATGCTACTAATTAATCAATTTCGATGGATATAAGGGGTCTATGGAGGAAAAATATAGACAAATGATGGTGTTTCTAGAAGAAAAAGATGGTAATGGAATGGTACCAACATCTCCCCCAAGCTCAATGACTTACCATGTCCTCATGCTAATCCTGATGTGCTGCCTCTATAGTCTGTTCCTGCCTATACCTCTGCTGCTTTTAACAATGCATCTATGTTCTTCTTAGCTTGGGCATCTTTTTGAATGTGGAGCTCATGTTTCAAACTCTTGTATTTCTCCTTGACGGCTTTCTTTTGAGTATACCATTTGGTTGCCCACTTGCAAATGTCAGTTTGTTCAGCCTTGAGCTCTTTGATTTGCTCCTTAAGCTTCTCGTTCTTCTACTGGGTTTTCTTACTCTGAGTTTTCAACATCTCGTTCTCCCTCTTGATGACTTTCTCCAGCATGTTAGCCTCCATCCGTTCTTCTTTTAACTTTTGAATTTGTTTTTCCAGTCTCCTTTGTTTCTTGATTGCAGGTGGTGACTCTTTTCCTTGCCTATTGTTGCTCTCAACCTCCATTTCGGCTTTTGGTCTAGGCTGTGAGTGAGCACTGCTCTCGATGTCCATCGATGAATGTGCATTTGATTCTGGTTGATCTTCTTGTGGCTGGGTCTTTTTTGCTCTCCTGGATCTTCTTGTATATGTAGTGAAAATTTTATCTTGCTCCATTTTCTGGGCAACCTCTTGCCTCATCTTTCTCATCCTCACACCACTGCTAGGTGGAGGGACATTGCTTGATTTGTGCACAGGGATCTCTTCATCAATGTCAAGCATAAATCCCGAGTGCTCTTGTTGTCCTTTCTCATCCTCTCCATCTTTGATTTGATTGGCAACCAGAAATTCCTTCCATGTCTTTCCCTTTTTCTACACTTAAAATTCAATGAGAATTTCAATTAACCCAAAATGATACAAGCTTTTGTCCTCATTACCCTTTTGCTTTTGGATAGTTTTTGACATCTTGGTCAAGCCCTGCAAGAGGAAATATGGTAAACTAATGGTGCACTGCCCTTTTAAATGTAACAAGAGTTTGACGAGGTATAAATGGATTATGTTGTAATGACCCTCACATGTAACAAATTTTCGAATGATATACACCATTTCATCCCATGGATGCATCAGCCAGCTCCTAGGGACACCCTTCTTCCAGTTAACAGATGAAACCCTCGCCCTGGACATGAATTGGGTCCATGATTTTTCCTTGAATTGTTTTGGTTTGAAGTATTTTTCTCCTTTTGGGCTGATCCCCAAGGATTGTGCTATGGTGTCTTCTGAGATCCTAAATGAGAAATTTCCTATCAATGCTTTCTCCCCATTAAATGTAAAGGAAAACTATTTAGTTACTTCCTCATTGCTCCCATTAAACTTCCCCAAGAAGGGTAGCCATTGATTTTATCCTAAAATTGCAATACGGTCATCATGGTACTCAGAACTATCAAATGTGTTTGGCTCTACTCTATTAGTCATTTTTACAGAGAAACTCCTGCTCTAACCCTCTTCGTTTATGCTTAATAATTTAACAAGGATCTTTTGGTTTGTTTCTTTTGTTTTTCGCTCCACAAAACTGACCTCGTAGCGCCCTCTGTTCTTTGAGATCAGCTTCTTCAATGGTGTAGGCAGCGACTCGATGACTATCCTTGAATTATGGCAGAGGTGGAAACTTTTGAGCCCAATTATTGTGCTTTCATTTCGTAGCACTTGTTGTTCTTGGCCTTTGTTTTTGAAATCACAACACTTGAATTGCTAGTATGGAACGCCCTTTTTACAACTAAGAATGAAATGGAATTTTAACAACCGACTTGAACCAATTTACTATAATAATAACAGAGTGTATTCATATTTCAATGGCAAAGGAGTAACTGTACTGGGTTGTATGAGTACCATCATGAGAATGCCGTAAGCATGTATGGAGTACTGGAGTATAATAACGGATAGTTGTTTGCATGAGTCGACTTGGTCAAACGATCATGTTATAACTTGGACGATTCAAAAACAATGAATGAAATCGTGTAACATTTGGCTTTCTGATAGTTCACCACCTATCCCTTGCTCATTAGTACTTGGCCAAATAGGGAGATGTTGGACCGATAGTAAGGTTTGATGGCCGATGAGGAATTAATAACAAGGCTGGGAGGGTGGTATAATAGAGGATTTAAAAATCGTAGGAGGAGTATGGGGATAGGCTAGAGTGTTGGGAAATGATAGGAATTAGGAATATGACAAGGGCGATGGATATATAGGTGTTTTCAAAACTGATGATAAGCAGTCATAGTCATCACATTTAACACTAAAATAATCTAAGAATTTAAATGTTAAAAATAAAAATTACAACAATACATCACACTTTTATTGGTTGATCAAGGGTTGAGTTGGCATGCATAGGTAGGACTAGTCTTTCTTGTTCAAATATGACTAATCTTTTTTGTCCATAACAGGTCCCTCTGAGATGAATTTGGATACAACAGGTCCCTCTGAGATCTGGAGAATGTTTGTGTAGCTTCTTTGAAATCTGGAAAAGAACTATGTGTGTGCAGCTTCCTTGATCTTTGGTGTTTGATGGAGCCTCGGTGATAAGCAACCATTGAATCTTTGTTGAAACTTTGTTGAAGCTTTATTGAAGTAGCTTGAGATAGCAGTCTATAACAGGTCCCTTTGATGTTTGTTGAACAGGTCCCTCTAATGTTGGTGCTAGTAACATGGTCTTCTGAACAGGTCCCACTGGATAGTGCTTACACAAGTCCCTCTAATTAGAACAAAGACAAAAACAACTACTTTATTGAAATACTGAAGTGCTGAAACAAACTCTTTGAGAATTTACAATGAGGAGATAAACTCTTTGAGAATTTACAATGAGGAGATGAGATAAGAAAAACAAAAATGTTGATGCTTCTCCCCCACTAAAGCTTTGACTTGTCCTCAAGTCATTATTGAATCGATGAATCAACAGGAAACAAAAAGAACAAGGAATTCTTACTGGCCAAAGAATTGGTTTTCAAGTAAGAATTCTGGTTTAGAGTGTGCCAGAGTATGGTTTTCACATCTAAACCATTATTATTATTTTTTTTAACTTTCTTCTTATTTTTTTGTTTGTTTGTTTGTTTGTTTGTTTACTTGTTTTTTTTTTAATTTCTAAATTGAAATGAAATGAGCTAAGGTAGAGATACTACAACTGAAGGCTACAATATCTCAACCTCCCTTTGCTAAGATATAGTTTGAAGAAAATACTCCTTGGTGATGGGCTTATGATAGAGTTTCAACCTATGGCCATTGACAAGAAAGGGGTGACCTTCTCCATCAATGGTAATAAGCTTGACTGACCTATTCTCATAAACTTGAACTATTCCATATGGGCCCATCCAATGTGTGGTAAATTTGGCTTTATGATCTCTGAATTTAGAGTCAAAGAGTAAATCCCAGTCTCCTTCTTTGAACTATTTCTTTTTGATATGTGCATCATGGCACTGCTTCCTTTGTTTTTGCATTAGGAGTGTTGTCTCCTCTACTTGCTGCCTCATTTCATCCAGCTGGTTCAACTGATGAATTATTTCTTGTTGTGCTTCATTAAGACCAATTCCCAAATCTGCAGCCATCTTAAAAGTATGTATTTGAAACTCAATAGGAAGCATTACCTCTTTGCCATACACCAATTGATATGGTGTAAATCATGTAGTATTCTTCCACACGATTCTATAAGCCCAGAGTGCATCTTTGAGCTTCTCTTCCCAATTCTTTCTGTTCATTGCTACGATCTTAGTGATAAGTCCTTCCAATGTTTTATTTGTGGATTCCACCTGGCCATTGGCCTGTGGATGGTAAGGTGTACTTCTTCTGTGCTTGATTTGATATTTTTCTGTGATGCCCTTAACTAACTTTGAAGTAAACTGAGTACCTTGATCTGTTACTATCTCCCTTGGTACTCCATACCTTACAAAAATTTCTTCAAAAAGGAAGTTTACCACTGTTTGTTCAGTTGCCCGTACTAGTGCTTTGGCTTTAGCCCATTTTGTCATGTAATCAGTACATACTAGGATGTACTTCTTACCATTGGAAGTTGGATTAATGGGTCCTATGAAATCTAGAGCCCATTTTTCCAAATGCCTCTAGGTGTATTTGAGGCTGAAGAGGCATTTCATTTGTAGCTATTGGCCTACCCATTCTTTGACAACTATCACAACTCTTCACGTACTTCTTGGAATCATTAAAAATAGATGGCTAGTAGTATCCAAGACTAAGAATCTTGAATGATGTTTGTTTAGTTGCAAAATGCCCACCACACGGTTCATCATGGCAAGATTTTAAAATATCAATTATTTCATAATTTCTTACATATCGTCTAATAATCATATCATAACCAGTGTAAAATAAATCACCATTAACCCATGAGTATCAAGCACTTTGTTTGATTAGCCTCTTCTTTTCCTTTGGAGTAAAATGTGGAGGTGTTCTTCCTGTGGACAAATAATTGGCCAAGTCAACACACCAAGGATTCACTATTGAAATTGCAAACAAATGTTCATCTGGAAAATAATCTTCAACCAGAACAACCTCACCTTGATTTTTCAGTCTAGAAAGAAAATCTGCCACCTGATTCACCTTACCTGGTCTATCTAACACTGTGATGTTAAATTCCTGTAACAATAACAACCATCTGGTAACTTTGCCACTAGTTACTAGTTTATTCATCAAATTCTTAATGACAGAATGGTCAGTATGTACAAAAACCTCATAACCAGTTATATAATGTCAAAATTTATTCACATCATGTATGATTGCAAGCATTTCTTTTTTTGTGACTGTGTAGTTTGATTCTGTAGGTGTTAGATTTTTACTAATGAAATAGATGGCATAATGACAAGAATCCTCTTTTTGGCCTAATGAGGCACCTACTACAGTATCAGATGCATCTGTAAAGATGTGAAATGGTAGGTTCCAGTTAGGTCCTTTTAAGACTGGTGTGTTTGATAACGTTTCTTTGAGTGTGTCAAATGCTTGCTGACAATTATCATTCCAGTTAAAAGGTACATATTTGGCTAGAAGCTTAAACAAAGATAAAGCTATTCTACTAAAATGTTCAATAAACCTTCTGTAATAGCTTGCATACCCAAGAAAAATTCTTACCTCTTTTTGAGTCTTCGGAATTGGCAAATCGACAATGATCTAGATTTTTGATGGATCAACTTTAATGCCTTGAGAAGAAATATAGTGTCCTAATACTATCCCTTCATTTAACATCATAAAACACTTTTCGTTGCTTAGGGACAGATTACCTTCATTACATCTCTTCAAAAAAATTTCAAGATTCGTTAATGCATGCTGAAATGAATCACCATACACTAAAAAATCATCCATATAAACTTCAACACAATGATGAACTAAATCAGCAAAAATAGCTAATACAACTCTCTGAAATGTAGCTGGAGCATTGCAAAGTCGAAATGGAAAAACATTATAAGCATAGGTGCCCCAAGGACAAGTAAAAGTGGTTTTGTCCCGGTCCTCTAAGGCTATCCTGATCTGGTTGTAGGCACTGAAACCGTGAAGAGAAGAGAACGATGATTTCCTAGCTAATGTGTCTAGTACTTGGTCAATAAATGCTAGTGGGAAATAATATTTGAGGTTTGCTTTGTTCAATTGCCTGTAGTCAACACAAATCCTCCACTTACCATTTTTCTTGGGCACTACTACCAATGGCGATACCCACTGACTGTTAGAGATAGGATATATAAAATTGACTTTCAACAGTTTTTGTAATTCCTCTCTAACAATATCCTAAATCATGGCGTTCATTCGTCTCTGTGGTTGCCTCACTGGTTTGGTATTACTATCGGTATAAATATGGTGAGTGCATGTTTGAGGGTGAATTCTGTACATATTGGTGTCGTCCCAAGCAAATGCTTTCTGGTATTTTCTCAATAATTGAATCAATTTCTCTTCTTGAGATGAGTCTAGGTGAGTGCCAATATTCAAATTTTTTCCTGGACTAATCTCTATGGTCTTCCTCTGTGTGTTGGTGATAGATTGGATAGGAAAAATGTTGTGAAATGTTGTTTGAAAAGAATGATTGGTGCATGTTTCTTGAAAATTTTGTGCCAAAAGTTCATCTGCAGCACGATATTGGTCATTCCTCAGTTCTTCGGAAACATCAGGTTGAGAGAGGAACAATTCTACCAAATCATCATTATTATGTTCTTGAAAATCATAGATTTGGTTGATGCTGAAAACATATTGAACTTCTACCTTATCATTGTATTTATCATCAAGCCATAAATTGTGTACTACTGCTGGTGATTGTGCTGATGGGTAAAGAGTGAGTTGTTTTCTTTCAGTACCTCGTGAAATGATCATATTACCTGATATACATCCTATGAATGCATCAGCAGTTGCTAACCATGGTCTACCAAGAATGATAGGGTGTCCTCCTAAATTGGATTTTGGATGGAGAACTAAAAAGTCCACTCGATACTCCCAAGATTCCAGTGAAACAATTATGTCCTCCAAAATCCCTTCAGGAATCACTTTAGACCTATCAGCAAGTTCTAGAACAATTGTTGTGTGCTGCAAGTTTGTGAGCTATAGTGCTTTCATAGTTTCAAGAGTCATCACATTTATTACGGCCCCAAGATCAATTAAGGTGTTTTCAATATGTATGTTGTTAATGATTTTAGTGACTCTGGGAATACGAGGATCAACATACTTTTCCATTGAAGTGGTGTTTGTCATAAGGCCAGCTAAATGTCTGATAACATGAATGGTTTGTGGATAAACTCTTTTCCTAGTAGGCTTCTTAAGGCACAGTTCTTTGATGGCTTTAGTATATATGGGAATGTCTTTTATGGCTTGTAGTAGCGGAATTCTTATATAGACATTCTTTAGCTCATCTAAAACATCAAACTGTGCTATAGAAATGCGAAGTTTTGTTTGGACCAATCGGTCTGGAAAAGGTGCTGGATGCAACGATTGAATTTGTTTGTGTTGGATGTCATCACTTGGTTTCCTTTGAATGGGAGTTTCATTTTTATTTTCTTTGTTTTTTCCTTGTTTTTCAACTGCTGGAGATTCTTTGTGAAGTACCTTACCAGACCTCAAATTGATATTTTGCAAGGGTAATGTGGGATATGAGGGTCCCTCATCTACATTGTAAGTTTGTATCTCTGCTCTGTTATTTGGATTTGGTACAGGTTGAGCAGGGATTTGAGTAGGTCTAGGAGGTTGTGGGTTAGATGGAAGTTGTAATTGTGGTGGATTTATTGGTGGAGAAGCAGGCAATGCTTGTTGAGTGGGTTGGGGTTGATGTGGGTAAACAACTTGCTGTTGAGGATATTGCTGATATGATTGAGGATATGGCTAATATGGCTGATGATATTGTTGATATGGCTACGAATATGGTTGGTATGGTTGAGGGTATGGTTGATATTGTTGAGAGTATTGCTGAGATGGTCTCCAGTGTTGTTGTGGGTAACTATTGGGTCCCTATAATACTAGTGATTACCCCATTACTATTGTAGTTGTACCCCTTATTAATATCGTTGTGCCCCTATTGCACCCATATTGTTATTATGGTTTGGGAACATACCTTGAGGTGGAGGCCTTGGCTGGCATGGTCTCTTTGTGCCCATAAAATACACATTCTCCATATCTGTATTGGCTGCCACAGTACAATTCTTCAAAACCTTGACTTTAGAGCAATGAAATATATCATGATTTTCAATACAAAAGGCACAAACTTGAATATTTTGTAATGGGCAATCTTTTAAGGCATGTTTCTTCCGGCATTTTGGAAAAATGATAGCCATCATCTGATCTTCCTCCTCTTGTCTTTAATTAGCTTTAAGAGTTTCAATTTGAGTTCCCAAGGTACTCAACAAATCTGTTTTGAATTCCTCTAACAAATTTCCTATTTCAGCTCATGTGACACTTGCTGAAGCAGATTTTATGGATTTGGATGATATGGTTCTCTTTCCGATTTTGGCTTTGCTCCTAGATTCTTTTCAAATCGATCAGCAATCTCTTCGAAAGGTAAGGTGGAAATATCACCTTTGCCCATCAAATTAAGATCCTCTAAGTATTCCTCTCGAATTCCCTTCAAAAATGTTGTTCTAATGAGATCAAGACTCATGGATCGATGTTTTGATTTTTGTAAATTGTAAGCAAATCGTTCCAAGTACTCTT
>APFE031369020.1:20067-64091 GCA_000404065.3 Pinus taeda
TTAGGTCGGATGGGTTATATTGTGACTCCTTAGACTCCTATATATAGAAAGGAGATTTTGTCATTTGTATCATCCAAGAATTGTTCATTTATGTAATGTAAAGGAGGTTTCCCCCTCGAAGAGGCTGAATTCTAAGGCGTTGATCTATTTTTTCTATGTTTCTTGAAGTTGGTTTCATAACAATTTCTTACATGAATGAAGATGAATGATGCAGATCCCCAATAAGAGGGAGAATCGATTCTCAATATTCTTACCCTTATTACTATTTGTATTCTATGTTGATGAAATATGATTTATGTGCATATGAGTCTCAGATTTGAAGCCCATACAAAAATTAGGGTTTTTGCTCCAATTGCAATCTCAGATCTAGGAGATTTCGTCCCTAGTTGCATGCATGCTAAGGCCTAGACAATGTCTAGGCAGCTAAATTTGCTCCCAAGCTAACCTAAAGAGAGCAACCAAAGGTTTGACAATTTTTTACCATCATCTAAAGCTTTCTGAAGCTGTCAGAGCTCTGAATCCTGATGTTCCTGACATATTTTTCCACTGTTAACTGATTTCTGAAGTTGTTGAGTTAAATTTTTGATCATATAATGACGTATTATGCATGAAATCAAATGGTCACCTGGAATATATCAGGACCAAAGATGTATTATGCATGCAGATAATAACAAGATCTACTAACAGGAAAAGGTTGAATGTTTTCCATAACATGAACATGTAGACTGAAATTGTGTTTGCAGGTGACCGTGACATACATATAGATATGTCACTATTTTTGTGCTATAAGAGGTTGGCATGATTTGGCATTATTTGTATATATGAAAATTGTTATGTCATGATGCTTGACAATAAATTTGAATTAATGATTGAGATGGCCTTTGACTATAGATCTCTCTACGATAGCATTTGGACTTGACCTGATGTCTAGTGATTTGATTTGACGATTGTTGATTTTCCCTGATATCGATACTATGTGGGCATGATGACTTATTTGGAGATTGGCCTCCTTATCCTTAACACAATGGTTGAAATAATGATAGTTGTGATTTGGCATGAAAAATGGAACCTGCATGACTCATCCTTGATGATGCATTTGCACCTAGTGACACGATGAATTATATTATGATTCTAAGAATGACTTAATCAATTTCAGATTGATAATGCATGAATTGTTGGCATGAAGTCATGATTTGATAGAAGCTCCATCTGTCTCCTAATTGAAAGTATTAATACTATGATAATGATGACTTTGATAATGGTCGTGATTTGGCTTCTAAACTCTGATGAGTTGGCTTTGTTGTTGATGGTACAACATTGAGTTATGTAAGGATGATTATGTTGGCATAGTAAGGCACTATGCTTAGAGAATTACAATCTAGATATGTCTAGATTTGACAGTTATCTAATGAAGTCAGGATGATGAGTTCCAAGGTATGGCTTTGATATTGATTATGGTTTTGGTTTTATATCCTGATAATCTACTTGTGACAAGTGATGAGCCTCTGATGATCTAATCAAAGGGAGATGGCTTATGAAGCCCAAAATAATGTATCATGGCATGATGAATCGATTTCTAGAATTTGTGAAAGAAATTCCATATCGCAAAGCTATTTGTTTTATGAAAATGAAAATCCTTGGATACTCTAATTTGAAGTTCAGGATGTTGTTGAACTTGACATGGCATCCAATGGTTGAAGCATTGATGTTCCTTTTTGAACATCCATCTATATATGTATGATGTGCATAGAACCTTAATGAATTCATGAGTGATTTGCTTCACTCACATAGAGTTTCCACCGAGCATACTTTGAAATATTTGCATTAGGTGTTCTATTTTGAGAATGTGATATTTCTCCTATGATATGTATCTGTACAGATGTATTGCTGATATTTGAGATTGTTGTTGATAAGCACATTTGGATGCTTCTTTAGTATGCGATCTGCCATGATATCTTGGATGAGAGGTCCATAGCATGACTGAGGTTGATCATGATGTTACTAGCATGGCTAGTTGTGAGGCAGGATACAGTAGCTCCTTAGAGAGTTGTTTGAGCGTGATATGGATATGACATGGATACATTATGATGATACGATTGGTAGTAAGTCCTATATTTATAGTTGGGATCGAGATACTCTCATATATTGAGGCAGTGCAGTTGTTAGAAATAAGCTCAAGCTTGTGGTTGACACCTCCATGAGAGGGATGATGATTATGGTATCATTTTGTGATTCATATGATTATATATGATCTAAAATGATATTTGATTTGATGTTCTATATGAACATGAAACAACTGCTATTGAGAGAACTTGATGATGAGTGCAACGCTGATTGAGGACACTTAGCAAACTCTTCCTACCCTGCTCGAGCTCCTAGGGTGAATAATTGAGATAGAGGGCTCCTAGGGTTGAGGGAACTCTAGAAAATAGGGTGTTACCCTATATGTTACCCAGGGTAGAATAATGTTTCTCCCTTATCTTTATAGGGTTAGAGAATGTTGCTCCCCTCTCGATATTTGCAGAGTATACCCCAATTGGAATCATACCCTCAAGCAAGCCAACTTGATGGGAATATCGCTCCTCGTTTTGGCCAACGAGTTGACAATGTACTTGGGGTGTACAACCCAAGTCGATTATGATGCAATTGTTATAACACATGAATATTATGGGTCATCAATGGGAAGATTAGTAGGAAATAAGATGGGTTGAGATAACCCGATATGATTCCTAGTTGAGGGTAAGCTCCTCGATGAAATTCCAAGGTCGAGGGTGTACTCCCTTGTGTGATAATTATCCTATTGCTTCGTATGGGTGGAAGCTATTGCTCCTCGATGTGGTTCTAGGTTGAGATGTGCTCCTTGATGATATGATCTCCGATGATGATTGATGATGATCTAGGTAGTAGCCCACTGGCAAAGATTCCAGATAGGAGCATTGATGGGCAGAGGGTGGTAGCTTGAGCTCCCTCCTGGTAACAAATTCTTCTTCATCTAGATCCAAGAATGATCAACATACGAGCAAGAACAATCAAGATATAAACATGAATAAGCAAAGGATAGATTGATATGTACAATGATGATTTGTGATGATGAGACACTTGAGATAGACATGGAATGATTACTACATGATATCTATGATCCATGATGATATGTGATGAAATTCAAAGATTCCATAATGGCATATTGTTCGATGGATACATATTGGTCGGTGGAATTCTCCCTAGTTGAGAGGGAGTGTTAATTTTTGCAACTATGGTAAAATTCCACCTTGGATAGATCAAATTCCCAAGATAATGATTTCATTAGATTCCTCTTTTTGAGAGGACCAAAATAAACCTAAAGACCACCCAATTTAGTTAAGAGAAAGTCGAGTTATGAATTATTTTATTCATCCACGTATTATGGAATGGGTTGGCCCTAACCACATGGGTAACTGCTTGGGTCAGTCTTAACCCCAAGTGACCCCTCAATAAATCCTATAAATATAAGAGACCTCAAGATCCTTTGGACAAATTTTCTGTTATCTTTTGTCTTGGTTCGTACAGGGTTGACGGAAGGATTTCGATCAAGGTTATGATATTACAGGTGAAAGGTTCACTTTGGGTTAGGTTCTTTTGGATCTCGGCCATTGGCATAGAACAAGGAATTTTGGTCCCTGGTCACTAGCACACAAGCCTATGAGAGTGACTGTAGACCCTTGTACACTAGCACAAAGGCTTATGGGAGCGACTTTGGGTTCAGAGGTAGATTAGAAGGTTTCGGTCCCCGGTCACTCGCACCAAGTAGTCCTGGAAGCAACCCTGTCATCTTGGTCGCTCACACAACTTAGGAAGGCTACGACTTTGGTTTGTCGATCACTCACAAAACTTGGCTAGGGAGTGAATTTGGGTCTTTGCAGTTCAGTGCCAGAGTTGCACACATAGAGACCTCTAGGGAACAACTTTGTAGTCACAATCACTCACATATTGTATTCATGAGAGCGACCCAAGAGTTTCAGTTTCTCATAGACATGGTTAATGAGGTCGACCGAGTTCAAATATAGAATTTGACATCTTGGCTTCAGTTGAATTCAATGATAAGGTAGATATGGGTTTCTCTCTACTGTTATATAGATTTGTATATTTGTAGATCTAATTTATTAGTTTCTGCTACAAACATATGTATTGGGCTTATTGACAGTGATGATAATACGCAACAATATTTGACATAGTGACATCATTACTCAGCAGTGTTTGGAAGTGACAACAGTATCAAACAAATGACATTAGTTAGTGACAACACATTATAGTCATTATTATGAGGATTTTGATTCCTAGCATGATTAGATCTGTTTCATAGATATCATTATTGTTTTGTTATATAGATAAAGTTATGTATCATTGTACTCTATTTTGCTGCACCATTTGATGACGATCTAAGAAGAAGAAGATTTTCAAGGGTTTCCCCCATAGTGGGTTTTGCCCTAGTCTCGGACCAATCCAAGTAGCCTTGGAAGTGACCTTGTCATCTTGGTCACTCGCACAACTCAAGAAGGCTGCGAATTTGGTTTGTTAATCACTCACACAACTTGTCTAGGGAGAAAATTTGGGTCTTTGTAGTTTAGTGCTAGAGTTGCATGCATAGAGACCTCCAGGGAGCAACTCTGTAGTCACAATCACTCGCATATTGTATTCGTGAGAGCAACCCAGAAGTTTCAGTTTCTCATAGACAGGGTTGATGAGGTCGACCTAGTTCAGATATAGAATTTTACATCTTGGCTTCAGTTGAATTTAGCGATCAAGTAGATCTGGGTTTCTCTCTACTGTTATACAGATTTGTAGATTTGTAGATTTGTAGATATGATTTGTTAGTTTCTGCTACAAACATATGTATTGGGCTTATTAACAATGACAATAATACTCAATAGTATTCGACATAGTGACATCATTACTCAACAATGTTTGGAAGTGACAACAGTATCAAACAATTAACATCAGTTAGTGACATCACATTATAGTCATCAATATGAGGGTTTTGATTCCTATCATGATTAGATCTGTTTCATAGATATCATTATTTTTTTGTTGCATAGATAAAGTTATGTATCATTGTACTCTGTTTTTCTGCATCATTTGATGATGATCTAAGAAGAAGAAGATTTGCAAGGGTTTCCCCATAGTGGGTTTTGCCCTAGTCTCGGACCAATCTTGGTGTCTTTATATGTGTGAATGCTTTCTTCCACTGTTCCTTTTATGTTCCGCTGCATTGATGATGATGGTGATGTTGTTTCTTCCTATGTAATTGCATATGTTGATGTATAATGGCGTAGATCTGAATAATGTAATGAGGAAATGGGGTGAACTTAATGTATTAATGATGAAATGCAACTATCATAGAAAATAATAATGTTGCCTTACGAAAATTTAACACCCAAGAAGAGTGCCTTCGCAATGTCTAAGGGTAACTTCCTTGGGAACATCATTGCAAAGAGTGGGTTCAAGGTAGACTCGGACAAAGTCTGGATCATCACGCAGATTCCTCATCCCGCGAACAAGCTATGCATTCCTTCCCGGGGAAGATCGACTTCATCATAAATTTCATCTCTGATTATGTGCAGATTTTCAAACCTATTTAAGGGATGTCCAAGAAGGATGCAATGTACAATTTGGAAAAAAAGGAAAAGGAAGATTTAACTGGATTAAGAAATCTATAAAAGAGGTTCCTACACTGTACAACCCAAACTTCAACAAAGATTTCTTGCTCTACATGTTTGCTTCCAAAACTTCACTTGTTGTTGTGTTCAGAAAGATAAGCTAAACAATGAATGACCCATCTCTTTCATGAGCGTGATCTTGTTGTTGTCTAGGAAAATCCTCTCTGCAAACAAAGATGATCCCTCTATCCCAATGAGTGGGACTAGCAACCTACGTGACAATCTACAAGGAGACTTTCCTAAATTACAATTGAAATGAGAGAAGAGGAATATGGCCTACCTCGTTCTGATGCTATAACGTACTCCTTTGTTGAAGACATTGAAACACCTAGGCCCCAAGCTCAACTCTAATGCTCACAACGTTTGGATACCTGCACAAGAGATCAAAATCATGACAAAGAATACAAGTACAAATATCATAATCGAAAGTAAACCACTTAACAGATCAAGGAGCATTGAGATAAATGATGCATTAACACAAAAATTTATGGAAAATGAACCAACAATTGTATATATTAATAGAATAAAGGAGGAAGCATACAACCAAGCCTTGATGTCAATAAGATCTCCTTGAGTGAATGTCCAAGTCCAAGCTCAAGCTCTCCAAGCACTCCTTCTCCAAGCCAAATGAGTAGCATGTAGGCACTATCTCAGCATAAGGGTGAAAATATCTAAAGACCAACCATTTGGGAATGGGAGAGGATGAATATATAGGTAGGGAAAGGGAGTTAGGATCTCTCCAAAGATAGGAGAAGGCCCTAATCTCAAGGAGGTAGCTCATAGGGATAAGATCAAAAGGAAATATTGGGAGAATTCGACCACATCCACACCAAGCAACCTCTAGCTCGTCATTCTGGAAGCCTCTAGATCACGAAGCTTCTTGTCCTCTTTGGGAAAACTTGCCTTTTAGGGATCAATGTGGGTATCCAAGAAAAAAGCGCGTTGGAAGCGCGAGGCTAGTATAGTGCAACTAGCGATCAACACTAGTTTCCAGTGTCAAGGTCACGTTGGTCCTGAAATTAGGGTTTTAGAGCTTGCTTCTTCAGGGAAGGCTCAAGGCATGTTTCCATTAGTGTTTAAGGGAGGATATGAGCTATATATCAGGATGGATGCACTATATGATTGCCAAGTTTTGGGCACTTCAGGGTATGTCACCGGGAAGTGCAGGAGGCGTGAGAAAATACTACGTAACATATTCCCCATAAAGCATGAAGGCAAAATAGGAAGTGATGGCTAAGATGCTTTACAAGATTTTGCAAGGAAGAGAACAAACACTATTTAGAGACCTGCAAATCAAGGACGCATATACATATATATATCTGATGTCAAAACATTAATGCATGGTATGGATGTAGCCATTTGGATAGAAAGGAATATGTGAAAAGATCCATGGTATGGGTGCAACCATCCAAACAGAAAAGGATCATCTACAAATCTAAGTTCCAAGGCATGGATGCATCCATCTGATATAGAAGGATCATCATCATAAATATAAAGTCCCACAGTATGGTCACAACCATTAGTATAGAAGATATATGTGTACAATCATGAAAAATACATAACTCCACGTAGCCCGAGTTATATTAGAAAAAACTCAGGGTCTTGTGCTCCATCCCAACCTAATCAATGTACGAATTCTAACATGCCAATGAATGTGTCAAATTCGAACATGCTAGAAAATTCCCTGATTTCTGGCCAATGATGTGGACCGTTAATAGGCAATAGAGGAACCACCAATAATGACATTGGTCCTCAAGGTACGACAATACAATCCGTGAATGTGAAAATGAAGCTGATGTCAAACACTTGTGGAATCACCCAATCCAAGGTCAATAGTGAAAACCTATCATCGGATGCGAAGAAATTTCTATTAAGGCATGCAAGCTCTAAGGTACTGAAAGGGAGTTTCTAAGTCATCTTCCTAGATAATGAGCTGAAGTCGACATGAAGTGACCTGTCGAAGGAAGGCCATGATGATTCCCCCCATCATCAACATGAAACAAGGAACAAATTGAAATGAATGAGTATGATCAAGACTATAGCAAGAGGTTAGACAATGTATAGGTAACAAACTGTAGATAGGACTTCTCTTTGTCATATCGGTGACATGACTCCGAAGTATGGTAGAATTTGACTCAACATAGGACCATGGGTAATGATGATGAAGCAGAATAATCATATGAGAGGAAAAATGGATCACCCAAACTAGGAAAGACAAGTGACTAAGCGAGGATATCCCAAACCCGACACGAGACACAAATGAGTGCCATGTTCAAGAGCGACATGCTACCTATACAAGAGATGTTTAACTTTCATTTTTCCCCACTATTTCTAGTGAGTACCCCAATTATTTTTATCACAAGATTGAAGGGGATAACATATTCTTGTCGTATAAGTCCATTCTTCGAATGAATCCATCCTAGTAAGTTTTACGAGTCATAGGAAGGAGAAAATTGATCTCGTCATGGTGACAAGTATTCCACTGTTTAATTTTTAACGAGTCTGATGGGAGAATAACTCGATGTCATTTTCATATTTAGAGAATTTCAAAAAGAGATGAAAAAAGAAAAATCCATCATGTCCCATTTTATAATTTGCCTCTTGAATCCGAAAATGTAGAAAACAATATTCGAGACAATCTCCTGACCATGTCCACCAAGGTGTTCCTTTTTCGTATAATAGTCTATCTTAGTCCAAAGAAGGGTTAAAATTATACTGAGTAAACATCATTCCATTTAATTTTACGAGTTATAAAGGACAAGGACTCAACGATCTTTTGATCTTTCGAGAGTTAGAAAAGAGCTTAAAGATGACTCCTCTTGGAGGAACAAGTGGTATAAAAGGATAATAATTGGTTCTGGTGATGATGGAACTGCTCAAAACATGTAATGGTCAAGAGGCTAGCTAATAAGACCACTCATCTCAGATGTTCCTCAGGCAAGGGTAAACAACCAAGTGAAAGTGTATGATCGACCAATGAGATGGCGATGATGGAATGAAAAAACCAAGGCTCATATGGAAAAACAAGCTGATAAAAATGACAACCATGAGATGTAAAGTGGGAATGGTTTCATTTTTACGCAAGCATGAAACATAAGAATCTATGCTTGAGTATACTTGAAGATGATTTCATTTTTTCACAAGCTTGAAACAAGGGAAAAAACTATGCCTGGATTTGGTTTCATTTTTACACAAGCTTGAAACAAAGATAAACTATGATTATATTTGGTTTCATTTTTACATAAGCTTGAAAAAAAAGATAAAATATGCTTGAAATAAGTTTGCATGCCCCTAACATAATGACTCGATATGAGGTACATGACCCCCAAGCTTCATTTCATTCACCTTAGTAGACTATTGGTCACTAGCACATGGATGGGATGAAGGTTTACTTACGAGATCAAGTGAAAGAATTGACTAGGATTTTACGAGATCTAATCAAAGACTCGAATTGGAAGGGAATTTGTTTCATTTTTTCAATGAGATTGACACAAGTAAAAGAACTTTGCTCATGTGAACCTATTTCATTTTTTAATGAGGTTGATGTAGAAAAAGAACTATCCTCATGGTCCTTGTTTCATTTTTTTAATGAGCTTGGCACAAGATAAGGAACTCTACTCTAGACCCTTTATCACAAACCAAAAGAGGCCGTGGCTTCCAAGAGGTTCTCATTAGATGGGAAAACAACACTTTGGAAGGGATACATGTCCAGGGATCCAAAATTTAACCACATCCACACTGGACAACCTCCAGCTCATCGTTCTAGAAGCCTCTAGATCACAAATCTTCTTGTCCTCTTTCAGAAAAATTTCATTAGGGATCAACGTGGGTAGCCAAGCAAAAAGTGTGCTAGCAGCACAAGGTTAGTATAGTGCAACTAGTGATCAACACTAGTTTCCAGTGTTAGGGTCACACTGGTCCTAAAATTAGGGTTTTAGAGCTTGCTTCTTCAGGGAAAGCTCAAGGAATGTTTCCATTAGTGTTTAAGGGAGAATCTAATTTGTATGTCAAGATGGGTGAACTGTATGATTTCCAAGTTTTGGGCACTTCGGGGTATGACACAGTGAAGTGCAGGAGGCGTGAAAAAATACTGTGTAACACTTGTAAGGACTAGAACTAAACTATCCTGCTGTGGAACAACAAGCACACATAGTATACAAGGCGGTTAAACATTTTAGACCCTACCTCTTGAAAAATCAGCGCATTATCTTTGTGCCACACCCAAAATTTAGATCACTGCTTGTTCAACAAGAAATGGGTGAGAGACAGACGAACTAGATGATAGGACTGCAAGAGTATGATATTGACATCAATCCAATTCACACCATAAAGGGTCATAGTATTTTACAGATTAGCAGCTGAAGCAATACATTCACAAGAGGAAGAAGTAGAGTTCACTGGTTTGAAGCAAGAAATTAAAATGTATAATGTTGAGCGAGCCCCCCCACTTCACACAAAAACTCTTGGTACGCAGACGTGTGCCAGTACCTTGAGAATGGAACCATGCCCTCTCACTTCTCTATGTGGTAGAAGAGGTCACTCTGACTAAAAGCCTTATCTTACAAGTTGGTGCATGGAGTGATTTACAGAAAACATCACAACAACATTTTTCTCAGGTGCTTGGATGCACAGGATTCAGAAAGGGTGTTATGTTATCTCCATGACAGACCAAACGGGGGTCACTTCGAGGGAAACAAAACAATGCACAACGTCATGAGGGCTAGTTTCTACTAGCCTACATTATTCAAAGATGCACATGCATATGCTCGCAAGTGCCTGGTCTATCAGAGATGTGTCGATAGAAAATGAAGTTCAGTAGCCCTGCTACAACCTGTTGGAGTGGAAAAATGATTCCAATAGTGGGGATTCGACATCACAGGGGGTATTTTCCCACATTTGTCAAATCAATACCATTACATCTTAACTATTATAGATTACTTCACGCGGTGGATAGAAGAAGTTTTGCTGAAACAAGTGAATGACTAGGAAGTCATCACCTTCCTAAGACAAAACATCATCTCGAGGTTTGGCATTCCTGTATCACTTTTTTTTGACAATGCAATGTAATTTTCTTCGTTAAATCTTAATGAATTTTCATTGCAAAATGGTATGGTGTTAAAGAATTTAGCTAACTACTACTCGTAGGGAAATGGTCTTATCGAGTCTACAAACAAAAATCTTATCTGCATCATAAAAAGGACCATTTACTCTGATCAACAACACTGGCACTCTGCTCTGGTGAATTCTCTATGGGTTGACCGAGTCACACCCAAACCCTCTCTGAATACCCCCCTTACTTCCTGGTATATGAAAAAGAAACCATCCTCCTGCTGAATATCTACTTGCCTTCTCTCTAGTTTTTCCAAGAATCCCAAGGCAAGTCATGTCTATTGGTTCAACATAGGATGAACACATTACACAAGATACAAGAAGAAAGTGTGAAAGCAAAAGAAAAGTTTACACTTCACTAGAACCATATCAAGAGATGGTTCGAAAGAAAGTATGCAGGGAGTACCAGCTTCGCTATGAGTGACTTAGTCTTGAAGTGGGATAAACCCCAAGAAGACAAAGGAAAACATACAAAGTTTCAGTACCTATGGATTGGCTCACTCATAGTTCATGAGAAGCTTGGCCAACACACATATCATTTACAATCACTTGACAAGAATATTGACACTCTACCTGTCAATGGTCAAGACTTAAAATTCTATTTTCAATGATCTAGGGCTGCACTTCGCACCGTGTACATACTTCTTTCATTGTTGTTATGTTATTTTCTTTTCTTTTTCTTCTTTTCTTTATTGTTTTGTTCTTTGTTTCGCTGATTTTATCTTCTTTGTTGTTATGCTTTTTCATTTGTAAGTGTTGTCCCACAATGCGTTTTGGCTTTTGAATTTGGACATTGTTGAAATTCAAAGAGTCTTTTGACATTGTAGCACTTGGCCAGTCATGTGTCTATCTTCTTTGTGCTTGGTTGTAACTTTTGACTGATGAAGCCTTGACAGAAAAGATGATATGTCTATAAGGAAAGTTTTGGTCAAACGATGAACCCATGCCTAGTCTAGGAAACCTCATGCCTATACTCAATTTTCTACTCTGTGTGTTCAAGCTTATCGAACTAGTAGAAATGGAGAAGGGGAAATCTAAACAAGAAAACCTGAATCAAAGGTTTTACATGCTTCTCTTAAGGAACAACTTCTTCTGCTCTCAATAAGTCGGGATCCCTTTTCCGCCCCAAAAGTAAATAAGTGCCTATGCATAATTCTATTTCAAAAAATAACAATGACGAAAGAAGAGAAAGGCTTCCTGTGTAGAGAGATGAAGCAAGGAACTCCACTGAGGTACTATCTATGCCTGCTGGAAACAGAGAAACACCATAGATGAAAAAATTATATTCTAAAAATCTTAAGCTTGTGAGCCAAATCACCCTTCCTACTTTGAAACACTGTGATCTGGCTTAATTTTGTGTTGTGGTCAACTGATTCCATAGAAGGTGAACAATTTCTGTGCACGGGGTAAGTGGGGAAGCCAAAGTAATCTGCACAATGAATCAATGCTCCCAGAAAGGCCAAGTCCTTGCACTGTAAAGAAACAAAAATAGAGAAGTTGGCATTCAACCAATGTGTTGCCAAGTGTTGTAGTGGCTGTGACACCCTCCAAAATTTTGGCTTGCATCCAAATTTTGGAGCCTTCCTTGGTTTTTCCTTTGATGGTTGCAAACACTCGAGCTCACCCCATGAGCTCTTGTGAAGTATTTTCACCTTTTTGCTTGTTTGACCAATAGTTGTCTTTCAGCATGTTGATTTCTTTGCCATGCTTGTGATCTAATTTTGGTGAGTTTTAAGGTTTGTATTTGTGTGTTTGGGTTGTCTTCACTATTTGAACAAACATCGCACTCTCACACAAAGTTGTAAGCACTGTCACACAAGTGTCGTCACAGTCGTCTGAAGGTCTATCACAAGTGTCGCGCTTGTCACTCTCAACTCTAAGACAGTCTCACTCAGGGCATGTTTTGTCTTGTTGTCATGGTGGTCTATTTTTTCTTGTCGTTAAGTATGCTAAGTGTATGATCACAATGTCAGTCTTCACAAGTTCGCTTGCTTTCGAAACTTAGCCATTTTCCTAAAAATCTACCCAACCAACAACCCTCTTCCACCAGACCCTGACTGAGCTGCACTGCGCAGTATCAACCCTCAGTGACCCTGCTCTGCTTCCCATAACTACACAATGATTGATGGTTTCCTCCAGGTCAGATTCACTGTGCAATCCTAGAGGTGAGCAGCCTGCCTGCCTCCCATAATTGCGTATAAACTGCCTCCCTGTCCAACTGAACTATGTATTTCT
Source organism: Pinus taeda (assembly GCA_000404065.3). Taxonomy (NCBI): domain Eukaryota; kingdom Viridiplantae; phylum Streptophyta; class Pinopsida; order Pinales; family Pinaceae; genus Pinus; species Pinus taeda. Next base: position 33,105 of record APFE031369020.1, read on the forward strand.
CAAGCATAGTCACCAACTCTCCTCCTTTCCTGTCGGAAGCCTCCACTACTTTGAGACATGGGTCTGCATTGTTCCCCAAAATTGCATAGATATTCCTATTTGGTGACCTTCTACCTTGCTCTGCATAGTTCCAAAAAATTTTGTAGAGCTGCCAAGCTGACCCTTGTTGCCTTGCTTCTCCCTACCTCCAAAAATTACGCAGACATGTTTGGCAGTTCCCCTGTTTCTTGTTCTACATTGTCCCCAAAAATTGCACAGTCATGTTCACCAGGTCCCTCTGAAACCTTGCTCTATCTTCCCTCTTTAAATTGTACAATAAAGACCAATGATCCCTTTGTAGCCCTGCTCTGTCCTCCCTCTAGAAACTATGTAGAACTGCCTAATAGTTCCTCTTTAGCCCCGTTCTGTCTTCCCTCAAAAAATTGTGCAAAGGTATCTCCCTTCCGGGTCCCACCTTACAACTGACACTAGTGAATTGCACTCCACAATCCTACCTTCCAGTGATCACTACACAATTTTTCTCGATTGCATAGGTTGTCCTCCTGGAATGCCTCATTCCAGCCTGAGCTATGCTTTGTGTTGTCTCAGTCAGTTGTCCTCCCTCCCTATCACCTAGAACACAAGAACAATGCATCATGATAGACTAGGAGGTTTTGGATTTGAAGTCATCCCATCATCAATGAATTGCAGGAATAGGTACATTGGTAGATCATGGTGAAATGACAAACGAGATGAAGAAGGAGTGCACATGATAGATTACTTGCTTGAAGCTGGACGGACATACCAATCATACCAAGCAACAAGCAAAAGGAACACATACATTGAACCATCAAGCAAGACCAAGACCATTGAAGACCCCGCAACACTTTTCCATGTGGAGGAGAAGACAAAGCACACCAAGAGTACATCCATCACTCAGTAGAAGTTGTAAGAACTGTCATGTAAGTGTCATCAAGGTAATCTGAAGGTCTATCACAAGTGTCGTGCTTATTGCTCTCAACTCTAAGACAGTCTCATTGAGGGCATGTTTTATCTTATTGTCATGGTGGTCTATGTTGTCTCATCATCAAGTATGTTATGTGCATGATCATAATGTTAGTCTACACAAGTTTGCTTGCTTTCAACACTTAGCCATTTTCCTAAATATCTGCTTGACTGGACAACCCTCTTCGACCAGACCCCAACTGAGCTGCACTACAGAGTATTAGCCCTTAGTGACCCTGTTCTGCTGCCTAAAACTATACGATGTTGGAGGTTGTCCTCCAGGTTAGATGCAATATGAAATCTCGGAGGTGAGAAACCTATCTGCCTCTTAGAATTGCGTAGAAACAGCCTCCCTGTCCAAATGAACTTGACATTTCTCAAGCACAATCATCAACCCTCCTCCTTGCTTGTCGGAAACCTCCACTGCTTTGAGACCTGGGTCTGCACTGTTCCCAAAAATTGTGCAGGCATGCCTAGCTGGTCATCTGCTACCTTGCTCTGCAATGTTCCCAAAAATTGTGTAGAGCTGCCAAGCTGACCCTTTTTTCCTTGCACTGCCCTGCCTCTAGAAATTACGCAAACATGTATGATAGTTCCCCTACTGCCTGTTCTACACTGTTCCTAGAAATTGTGCAGTCATGTTTAACAGGTCCCTCTGCAACCGTTGCTTTGTCTTTCCTTTGGAAATTGCGTAGTCATGACCAACAATCCTTCTATAGTGCTACTCTCTCCTCCCTCTAGAAACTACACAGAACTGCCTAACAGTCCGTCTTTTTCCCCACTCTTTCTTCCCTCAAAAAATTTCACAGTGGTGTCTCCTTTCCAGGGCCCACCTTGCAACTGACACTGATGACTTTCACTCCGCAATCATGCCTTCCTATGATCACTGTGTAGTTTTTCTCGACAGTGCAGGTTGTTCTCCCTGAATACCTTATTCCAGCCCGAGCTACGCTCTGCGCTGTCTCATCGATTTGTCCTCCCTCCCTGTCATGTAGAACATAATAATAATGCATCACAATAGACTAGGAGGTTTTGGATTTTATGTCATCCCTTCATGAGTGAATTTTAGGAATAGTTACATTGGTAGATCATGGCAAGATGACGAATAGGATGAAGACGGAGTGCACATGCTTGAAGACTTGCTTGTAGCTGGACGGATGTACCAAGCATATCAAGCAACAAGTAAAAGGAGCACATGCATTAAACCATCAAAGCAAGACCAAGACCATCGAATACCCCACAACACTTTGCCATGCATAGGAGATGACAAATCACACCATGAGTACATCCATCACTCAGCAGTGCAACAACTTGATATGGACACCATAGTCAACCAATACATGTCAGTAGTGTCATGTCGAGTTGTGTCACGAGCTATCTTGGCCACATCACCATTATCAGCCATATCCGTTGTCACTGAATGTAATGTAAAGTGAAGTCCAATGGACACACACATAAGTTGAAGAGTCATGTTTGTTAAAAAGTCATGGGAAGTTGAACAATCACGAGGGTAGTCCAAGAGTCACAAAGGTCAACCATCACCCTTGGCTATATATACCCTCCCATTGTATGAGCAAGAGCTTTTCACCTTGGTTCCTTCCACATAGCTTTGAGATTCTGTAGTATGTTCTTTGAGGAGTGAGGAGTGGCTCCAATGTCCCACTACTGGGACTAGTGATGTATGGTGCACATATGTGTCTTGGGACTTTTGCTTAATTCAGAATCCTGTTTCAGGCCAACACTTTTTCACACATGTTTTGTAGATGTTTGTAAGACTACTCTTTAAACATTTGTAATGCATGTTTTCTTAACCTGTAATAAGATAGTTGAACTAATTTGGTTATTTTAGTACTTACATTGTTGAAGATGTGTTGCATTTTTTATCGCTATTGTCTCGTCCGTGTGGACTACTACACAGGACATTAGATAGACCATTCTTGTTTATTGGTTATAATGACTGCCACCTCCATGTGGACTAATCTGTTGTATGGTGTCTGTGTTTTCCCTCAAACTTTAGTTTTAATGACTGCCACATCTGCTACGGACTACTCCATTGGATGCTGGTCAAACCTTTGTTGGTTTGTGTGTGTCTCTCCCTGGGTGGTGCTACTACCTCTCATCTAGAGGCTCACTTTTACTCTCTCCCTTTACAATAAGAGAACCTGAACACAAGTTACATTACACACTCACTAGGCATACTCACCTCGATTTTTGAAGATACAAGCATAACACTCTCATGTGCTGAACAAAAAGAGCTAAGGAAAATCTCTAAGTTAATGGAAATTGGGCCATCGTACTGGATGGGACTCCTACAAAAAGTGGTGTGAGGTCTAGTTGGGACTTCATACTGGGGAGATCACCTGAATGTTGGTGGTTCCAACACCATCAAAAGGGAGAGACATTTACAACCCTATGGGTAACATATAGGGATGATACCCTATTTTCTAGAGATCCCTCAACCATGGGAGCCCTCCCTCTCAATTCCTCACACTGGGAATTCACCTATATGAAATGAAATCAAGTTGAGTGAAAAAATTTCGGGAGATCAAATAGAGAAAAAGGCATAACCAAATTGGATGACGAGATGTTATAGGCTCGTGGAATAGTTCGTTGGAGGTGCGAGGAAGAGCTAGCTCAGTGTCCTCAATAAAAAATGCCCCTTATCAAAATGGGTCACACATGTTAGTCCAAGATGCTCTCTGAAGACCAAGAATTTCCCTTTCGAAAAAGCCTTGGTGAGAATATCTATAATGTTCTCATCTATCGATATGTGATGGAGTGTAATGGTTCCTCTTTGCACCATGTATCGAATGAAGTGATATCGAATCTCTATGTGCTTGGAATTTTCATGAAATATAGGATTCTCTGCTAGATGGATCCTACTCTTGTTGTCGCAATATATCACTGTAGTGTCTAGGACCTACTCAAATAGCTCTACAAAGAGCCTCCTTAACCAAACTACTTCACATCTAGCCATGCTAGCAGAAATATACTTTGCTTTAGAGGTACTCATTACTACAGAATTTTTCATCCTGCTCATCCAAGATATCATGGTAGATCCAATGCTAAAATAACATACTGACATACTCTTCCTGTCGACAATGTTTTGTTCCTAGTCAGCATCAGTGTATCTATGAATTCAAACATCTCCAACATAATATCTGAGACCAAGTGTGATCTTCCCATGCAAATATCTCAAAATGTGTTTGGTAGTGATCCAATGTGCACGAAGATGCTCATTCATGAATTGAATCAATGTATTTACTGTGTAGAATATGTCTGGACGAGTGTTCACTAGGAAAATCAGAGCCCTAATCCACTGTCTATACTCGGATGGTTTTGCCAAATTTGGTCCTACAACCTCTCAACATAACTTCTTGAAGTTCATTTCCATCAGTGTGGGTAGGGACTTGCATCTATGATTTCAAATATTTCCAACAACTTCACAACATATTTTCCTTATGAAATAAAAATCTCACCAGGCCTTTGCCACACTTCAAGGCCTAGAAAGTAGTGCATGAGTCCAAGGTGCTTCATCTCTAATTGAGAGGCTATCTCCCTCTTACACTCGATCATCAAGGGATCACTACTTGTCAAGAATATATCGTCAACATATAAAACAAAAATCAATGATATACCTTGGAATACCTTGAAGTAGAGGTTGGGATCGTCATTTTTTCTTGTGAATCCAAACTTCACCAAATAACTGTCTATGCAGGCGTACCATGCTTTAGGGTTTGCATCAAACCATACCCTACCCTCTTCAACCTAAAAACATGTGTCTTTTTATCCTCTACTTCAAATCCTTGTGGCTACTCAATTTACACTTCTTCTTGTAGCATTCCATGAAGGAATGCAATCTTCACTTCCATATCATGAAGGGTCCATCTTTGATTTGCAGCAATGTAAATTATTGAATGAATGGTTGTATATCGAGCCATAGGTGCAAATTTATCATCATAAAATTCTCCCTCTTTCTGGGAGAATCCTTGAGCCACAAATCTTGACTTTTATTTCTCAATGCTACCATCAACTCCATGCTTGATCTTGATTAGCCACTTTGAAGTCACCACAGAGTGATATTCTCTTATTTGTAGGCTATGGGGTAAGGCATGCCATCTTCTCTAGCAGGCTTGTAGACTTCTTGTCCCCAACATCCTAAATGTGTCTTCAAAGTGTATAAGGGCTTGCTCTTGGGTAGCAATGTATTTTGGTCCTAAAGCAACATCATTGGATATGAGGCTATGATTGCTAATGAAAACCTTAGGGATCACTAGCTTTGCTCTGATATACAATGGTTCCTTCTCCTCTTTTTCCATTACCTTTTTCATCTCCTTAGCTCTTGTCTCCTCATGAGTCATCCAAGATTCTAAAGCCATCAGCTGCATCTCCCCCAATCTTGAATTGGGATCCCAACAATTTATATTTGTCAAAGTGAGATTGTGCATATAAAATTTAGCTAATTTTGCACTGTCTTCCATTCTAGTTTGGTGGAAAAACTCAATAAATTGCCTTTATACCTGAAAAAGTAGAGATTGATATTGTGCTAGAGTTTTGATTTGGAAATGTTACCATGGTTCTTTGAGAAAGAGACCATAAGATTTCAATGGTTGCCTACTTTTTAGGGTTTCCATAGAGAGACTTTCCATGGTGGCAAGTTGTGTTTCTTTCTCCTGTAGTCTCTCTCTCAACCTTGTGTGTTATGCCTGTAGTTTCTCCTTCATCATAGACTCCCTCATTCTCAAATCACTTTAATTTTTAACCATTTCAATGAACTTCTCTTCCATGAGGCCTGTGTCTTTCACATAATTAGATTTAGAAATTTTGCATCCACTTGTGGATTTTTCCTCTTTCTATCTCCGGCTCATAGAGGAGTGGGATTTCAATTTTTTTAGGGATAATCCTCCCTCCTTCAATAAATTTGTAGTAGGACCCCAAGCTAGGTTGTGGACCATGCTCTTGGAGCTCTTGTAGGTATTTCCTAACTAACTTTGAGGTGTTGGATTCCTTTTGTAACTCTTTCTTGTGCTCCTGTAGATTCCGTTGTTCTTCCTGTAGCAGACTCTGCCCCTCCTATAGCAAGCCTTGTCTCTCCTCTAACAAACACCGATCCTCCTATAGCTTCTCCTTTTCTTCTTTCTCAAAGGAATATTGTGTCCTTGGATTCTTGAATGTGACTGGTTTAGTGGTAGGCCTACTCATAGGTGCTATAGGTGACTTTGTTTTGGTTTTATGAGGAGTGACCTCCTCAGTCTTTCCTTCACTAGGTCTTATTTCTTCCTTTTTTCTTGGTGACTCATCAATAATTATAAGAACCTTTGTAGGAGTTTGTGGTTTCCCTTACCTAATTATGGTGCTCTTCCTAGTTCTGAAATACATTTGACCTTGCCTTGATTGCTTCCTCTTGGGCTTGACAGGAGTGCTCAATGTAGGTAATGTTGTAGCTACTTCTTATTCAGTATCTTCTGCTTCTTGGGGTTGAGAAGTATCCTCAAGGCTTACTATTTCTTCTCCTTTCTTCTCCCTCTTTTCTCCTTTCATATCTGATTCTCCTTCCGCTATCTCTACTGCCTCTTTTTCCTATGTTTTTCTCTCTTCCTCTTATGTTATTGTTGCTTCTTCCTCTTTTGTCTTTGTTCCTTCTTCTTCCTTTGTTTTTCTGTCTTTACCTCCAATACTAGAGGCTAGTGTCTTCTGAAGATGTCAACTACAGGAGGGTGTTGGTGAATTTTCCTATTGTCTGAGGGTTCTCTCCTGTTAAATCTTCCCCCATTTCTTCTCTATTACTCCTTTATGTTATGTAGGTGTGGAATTAAAAAAAATTCAAATAGTCTCAGTGGTGAAATAGTGGTAAAGTTCTTGGTAGTAGTGAAGAAGAAGGGCATTCAAATTTATATCAACCAAACTATTTTTCTCTTCTTTAAATCAAAACAAACTTCAAAAAGACCTCCTACTAATCAATTGACTGTTACAAGTCCTTAATTTCAAGCAGACTTCTCATGTAATTGGATGTAGAAACAAGGAAGGCAGGTGTCGCTTACTTCTTATTAGAGAAATTATGGGTGTGCATGAAGGTTTTGAGACAACATCAAGCCATTGTGAGTCCCTTTTATCCTCCTAATAACTCCTGTAACTCCTCTCGACCCTCCTGTAGCACTTGCAGGCCTGCCTGTATCTTTCTCCTGTAGCACTTGTAGACATGGTTCAAAATTCTTCGGTGGCACCCTAGGTTGTCTGATGCACTAGCTCGTCCTTCCTCAACCTATATTTGGAATGAGTGATGGTGCAAATGAAGTCGAGCCCACCATACAATATCCTCTTTTGGTTAAAATCTTGGAGTGCTCTTGTGACTTGACATTAACATGAGTTTCCTCTTTTGGACTGCTGTCCCCACCAATTGTAATCATTTCTCTCTCCTCGTGATTATCATCTCACTCTTCGAGGACACCACTTCGTTTTGAGTTGACATTTCCATGTTGCATGAGTGAATTAACTCACACTTGGATTTACTAGTTGAGGGTGGCCAATTTCACTAGACACCTCCAGCCTATTAAAACACCTTTTCTTGCTCAAAACACATTTTAGTCATTTTATGCATAGGGAGGAGGTGACTATTTCCATACTTGAGCCTACCTGTGGATCAAACTACTACAAAGGTTTTCATGTTGGAGTTGGAGCATATATCATTATGATCAAGGGAGTTGACTCTTTGACTTATTTCCTGTGCATGTTTTCATTCTTGATGATACCTTGACTGTTGCTTTTGCTGAGTGTGTGCAGATGCCTCTTTGATGTCCAAGCTGTTGCTGCTAGTGGAAAGCCTCCCTGAGAATGACGTGTATCTTCATAGTTGCAAACAAGGTTCCATCATCCCTTATGGTGGTGGAAAAAAAATATATATATCGATGATTGTTGTTGTGGTTGCACATGTTGCTACAGGAGGAGTTTCTTCCTGTAACAGTGTTTTGATCCCCGCTTTGAAATCTTCAGTTTGCATGATGGTGCTGACGTAGATGATGAAAATCCATGAGGATAGGGTTAGAATCATGAAGGAGTAGTGTGGAAACTATAGAAATAGAAAATAATGACTTTTTTGTTTTTTTAAGGTAGGAAAAAGTGGAAAATTTGAGAAATTTTTTGGTGAAATGGATTGGATGGGTCATGGATGGATGATGGAAAAATCATTGGAGGACCCTATTTATCATTCCCTAGAGTCATAATGGTATTTTGGAATGTTATCCTCCTTGGATCTTCTTCATGTAGCTTCACAGGATCCTCATGTAGCATTACAGGACGTCCTATAACAATACAAGCCCTTCTTGTAGCATCATAGAGAGGAGGTGAAATTTGAATTTCTTAATGATGGGATGGTGGAGAGACATGGTCATATGAATGGAGAGGATGAATATGAGGTGTGTGAATGGAGGGATGGATGATAACTTGTAGATTTTGGCCTGTAGCCATGAAATCTTCCACTATGTGAAATCCTGCAAAACAAGAGAAAGGTTAGCAGACATGGTACAAGCTTCTTCCTTGTGTTCTTCCTTTCCTTTTCCTTTTTGTTTTTTGTTTTCTTTTTTTTTCCTTTTTTCTTGAGACAAACAGGCTTCCTCTGAGTAGGTTTTCAACCTGCATGCCTTCTCGAGGTGCCTTAGAGGAGGTTTTCACCTAGGGATATTTATTACTTTTTCTCTCTTTTTTTGCTCCTGGGCTACCTGAGAGAGGTTTTCAACCTTGGAGTTCACCTCAGATGCCTCATATAGGTTTTCATCCAAGCCTTTTTATTTTTTTCAAATTTCTAGAAATGTTGTGGAATAGAAGTTATGAAACTCCCAATCATATTTAATTATTTGCTGATTGAACTGATAAATTCTTCCTTGGACATAGGTCTTCTATATAGCTTCAACCTATAGCCATTTACAAGTAAGGGAATGCCTTCCTCATCAATGGTTCTGATATGGAAAAATACATTTTCATGACACTTTTCTACTAGGTATGGATCCAACCGTCTTTTCATTAGCTTCCCTTTAAAACCTTTGAACCTAGAATCATATCATAGGGCCCAATCCCCTTCTTGAAAAGTCTTTTCCTTGATATTCTTGTCATTCCATACCTTCCTTTGTACTTGTATGATTTCAGTGTGTAGGAGAGCTTGCATTCTTAACTCATCTAAGCCATTTAGTTGGAGCAACCTTTCTTGTTGTGTTGTAGTGACATCTAAGTCTAACTCAGCTACCATTCTCAAAGTGTTCTATTAAAACTCAATAGAAAGAAAAGACTTATTCCCATAAACCAATTCAGATGGAGTGAATCCAATGGTGGTTTTCCAAGTGGTGTTGTATGCCCAAGTGGCCTCTACTAGTCTCTCTCCCCAATATTTCTTGTTGTTGCTAACAACCTTGGTGAGGATGCTCTCCAATGCTTTGTTTGTGACCTATACTTGCCCATTTGCTTGAGGGTGATAGGAATTGGATTTCTTGTGCTTGATAAGGTGTTGCCTCATGATATCTTCAATCAAATTTGATGTGAATTGTGCTCCTTGATCAGTGACTGCCTCCCTTGGATACCCAAACATGTAGAAGATGTTTTCTCATAAAAAATCAACCACTTTCTACATGGTTTTTGCTTTGAATACCTTTGTCTGAACCCACTTTTCAAGTAATTAGTACACACAATGATGTACTTCTTCTGTCTTGATGGTGGATAGTTTGGTGTAATGAAATCCATGCACCACTTGTCAAACAGCTCTAAGGCCACTTAAGGTTGTGGGGGAATTTCATCCCTGGGTGTGGGTTTTCCCATTCTTTGGCACTGATCACATCTAGTGGTGTATATCCTTGCATATTGATGTAAAGTGAGCCAATAGTAACCAACTTGTAAAACTTTAAAGGCTATCCTTTTAACACCAAAATGGCCTCCACAAGGTATGTTATCACATTAACTCTGTTTTTAATTTTTTTTAGAAAATGCTGACAATTTCAGTGTCAAAATTTTAGTTGTAATAAATAGGGAAATCATCGATAGTGGGGCTATCATCTCTTTAATGTTCCGATATTTTTTTCTAAATAAATTCGCTGACAATGGGTTTATTAGTGTTTTTCTGTAAAAATGGCCAGTTAAAAACTTTATTTTTCCTGTACAACACAGTAATTTGGGGCACACTTTCCAGACAAATGAGAATGGATTTCACAAAACCGAAAGAGGTTTTTGTCCAAAATGGACCCATTTAGAAAAAAATCTCTTGGTTTTCTAACAGGTGTTACTTTTTGAAATATTCAAAGGGATATTTGAAAGGTTGTTTTTCAGGGTTTTGCAATCTTGTTTTAGTAATCGTTTTGAAAATCATATCCTAAACAAATTAAAATGAATTTCTCAAAATAGAAAGAGGTTTTTGTCCAAAATGGATCCATTTCTAAAAATATCTCTTGGTTTTCTAACAACTATCATAGTTTTGGATTTTTGAAGGGATCACTGTACCCTTTTTTTCAGGATTTCGTGAGGAAAAAACTCATGGATAGTGGTTGACTTTGATTCCACCTCACCAAATTCATCTTATTAATCCTTATCTCCAACCATGACTCCAACAACAACATGATCTTTAGATGCAGATAGGATTAGGAATTTTTCTGCATGTATTTGATAAAGTACATTATTATTTTTAGATTTTGTAATTAAAGCTTTGCTAAAAAGAGGTTTTTAGTTATTTTTTCTTTTTTATAAAGACAAAGAAAATACAGGAAGTAAAGGTTGGATTTTATTGAAAAATATTTTCATTATGGTATATTTGAGTAGTCTTGAATGTATTACAGTTTGTAATGAGCATTTTATAAGAAACTCATGCGTTGTAGTTCCCTGTTAGTTTCCTCTTTGTTATAAAAACTTTATTTCATATCTGAAAAAATTAGTATTTGAGATTGGGATTCATTGATGATATTTTCTCATATTTATCTATAAACTCTGTCTCATTTCAGTTCTTTTCTTCTAATCTCTGAAACAATAAAATGATTTGTTGCTATCATTCCTTTTATAGCTTGCTCATTGGATCTGTAGCTTTACATGTTTAGAACTTGACTCCATGCCCAGTCGCGTGTTTTGTAAACAACCCAACCAATTTTATCCTATGAACTAAATCTGTCCATCGAAATCAATTGCGGAACCTACTAATACAATGACCATAGAGTAGTCGAGTTTTAACTAGATAGACTTAACTAGATGCCTCTATTCTCTCTTATCTCCATACTTTATTCTTTAAATCACCTATCTTTTCATCAACCTTGACCCAATGTTACGAACATCATGACTGGGATTAAATCGGGGAGGGTTTGAAATCGGGATAAATTGTAAAAATCAGGATAAAATCAGTAAAAATTGGCAAAATAAAAAATACAAAAAAACTATTTAAAAAAAAAAAAAAAAAACATACAAAAATCAAGGTTTTTTTGAAAAAGAATTGAGATTAAATCACAATTTTTTCAAAATGAAAAAATCTCCTATTTAATCATTTTAGGCTAAAAATCATGATTAAATGAGATTTTCGCGACACTACCTTGACCTCTAGGAGAATTATAGAGTTATAAATAATGGCATAATTTCCAAGGTTAGGTTATTCCTTTATTATTTCATTATGGGAACTCTTAGGATCTTCAACATGGAATATTCTCTCAGTCTCTCTGTTAAGTCTAACAAATCCATCACCTCTAAGAGAAGGAATCGTAGCATATGACCAATTCATCTAAATACTTCCACCTAGATCAGAGGCCTATTTCCTATACAACAACATGCCCCAAGAATCAGGAGAATCAACTACAACTATGTCCATTACAATCATTATGTTAGGGTAAACTAATAAATGAACTTGTAAATCCTTAATCAACCCATAAACTTCAATCTTCATAGAATCCATGGCACATATGTTGTAGTAAGGTCTAGAAATTCTTAAGTTAAGCTTCTCCATGATCCTCTTGGTCATAACAAAAGTGTAGGTTTTAAACCCATACAGAAATTACCTACATACGAATTCTAAAACACAGAAAATAAACAATGTGAGGGCATAACACATAAAACACATATACACAGATATTTTCCCCTGGATCCCAAAACCGAGACTACCAGCTTGATTTTTCATTATGTTCCTTTCAATGTTACAATACATATTTATACATGCTAAAGCATCCAATACCATGGACTGAAAACCATCGTGTCTGAAACCATGGACCGAAAACCATCGTGTCCAAAACCATGTGCGAAAATCATGCACAAAACCATAGGTAGGTCCGCCCAAACTAATATAGGGTCCAATTTTTTTTTTTTTTTGGGGTGCTGCCTCGTGTAGAAATTCCCACTGTAGATCAATAGATTATGTAATATAATAAAGCAAAATACAAGATCTACTTCTACAACAAACTTGCGGAAGCTTAATCGAATATGAGGAAGATCAAATAGAACACATATAACTGAGAATGAGAAATCAATCACACATGAACAAAGAAGAATACTCTGGGGAAAGCCTCAGCTAAAAACCCTGATCTTTGTATTATCATACAAGTCGAAATATGTTCAAATTACAAAAAGAATCAACTCACAAGCTATCTTGCTTTTTGCACAATTGAAAAACCCAACTCACAGACTGAATAGACACAAGATATGCCTTCCCTCATCCCTCCAAGCCTCCTATTTCCTTGCGCAGTTTTCCTTGGAGTCCAATGTTGCCACCTATGTGAATTGACCTCACCACACACTCATTAAACCCAAAAGTAACTGCACAATCTCCAAGGAATGAATTCCTTCTGCAGCAAGAGATATCCTCAATGGAATATTCCTACAATTGATAGTACACTGTCCCATCCTCTGATCTCAATAGGGTCTCTATCTAAACTGATGTGCATGAGTTATTTATGAGAGAATATTCAATTATCTGAAGTGCAACAGTAACTGGGTCTCTGTCTGAACTGACATGCATGAGTTATTTATGATAGAATATTCAGTTATCTGAAGTGTAGTAGTTACATGCATGCATGCATTAACTAACTGAACTCACAATTAGTTAAAAAAACTATTTGAACTAATCTAACTAGACTTAACTTAGTTAACTGAGTTAATTAATTACAACTCAAATTACAACTCATCCTTATCTCTTTAACTAAGGGATAAATTCCTCAATTAATGGGATAACTATTGCATGTCCTCACATAGACTTCATGTTTGATTTTCTAGAACTAATTAAATCAAGATGAATTAATTAATTATTAATCAAATAGCTGCTAAGATCAAATTCGAATTTTACTTCTTTATTTTAGTTTAGGGACTAACTAAAATAGGAAGGTATCCCAAAATGCTATTTATAGCAGTGCTAATTTTAGCACTTCTATTTTTAGCATTTCTTGATGCTATTTTCAACACTCCCTCTCAACAAGAAAGGGATTATCAGTAACCTCAATCCTGTCTCTGTGGATCTTGAACTTGCATTTTGACAATGCCTTCGTCAAAATATTTGCATCATGTTCCTCGGTCGAAACATACAGCAACAACATGATCCTCTTGACCACACAATCTCGAAGATGGTGATACCGGATATCAATGTGCTTGGACTTGTCATGAAAAACTCGATTCTCAGAGAGTTTGATACAACTTTGGTTATCACAGTAGATCACGGTTGGATCCATCCTCTGACGAAAAAAACCCACTAGAATCTTCCACATCCAAATGGCCTCACATGCAGCTTGACTAGCAACCATTTGTTCAGCCTCTACTGAGCTAAGTGCAACTAATCTCTGTTTCCTACTGTACCAGGAAACTGAAAATGAACCAAGGTTGAAGATTCCTCCAGAAGTGCTCTTCCATTCTGATGGACTCCCTACCCAATTTGTATCTGTGAAACCCTGAAGCTTCACTCCATTTGTCCATCTATACCACAATCCATACTGAGATGTGCCTCGAGGTATCTCAGAACATTCTTCACTACCTTCCAAAATAGCTTGGTAGGCTAAACCATAGCTTGACTCAGCTGGTTCACTGCAAAGCATAAGTCTGGTCGTGTGTTCACCAGATACAAAAGTGAACCCATAAGCTGCCGATAAATAGTAGCAGCTACTACCTCACCTGAAGTAGCATCCTCCTTCCTCTTGTTCTCAGCCAGAGGAGTCTGCATGGGCTTGCACTTCTCCATGTGAAAGCGCATGAGTATCTCATTGACATACTTGCCTTGAGACACAAATACTTCACCATATTTATACCACACCTCCATGCCTAGAAAATAGTGCATAAGACCCATGTCTTTCATTGCGAACTTCCTTGTAAGGAGGATTAGCTGATCATCACTTGTCAAAATCAGATCATCGACATAAAGAACAATGATCAATGGCTTACCTTCTATGCTGATGTGGTAAAGGTTCGCATCTGCTTCACTCTTGGTGAAGCCCGACTCAGTGAAATAGCTATCGATCCTGGTGTACCAAGCATGGGGTGCTTGCTTCAACCCATACAAATCCCTCTTGAGTCGACACACATGTGACTCATGATCGTAGGTCTTGAAACCCTCTGGTTGCACAAAGTACACCTCCTTCTCAATCTTCCCATTGAGGAATAATGTCTTCACGTCCATTTGATGGATCTTCCAACTCATCTGAGCTGATAGTGCCAACATCAATCTAATAGATGAGTACCTTGCTACATGAGCAAAGGTCTCATCGTATTTGATCCCCTTGACCTGTGAGAAACCACGACAACAAACCTTGCCTTATGTTTCTCAACACTGCCATCAACTGCCTACTTTACCTTGTAAAATCATCTGGAAATCACCACTAACTTGTACTCAGGTCTTGGGACAACATCCCACACACTGTTCTAAATGATAAAGTCATACTCCTCTACCATTAAATCAACCCAGACTGGTTGTTGCACTGCCTCGAATGAAGAAGGCTCAGACTCTACACACTCCCTAACCAAGGCCATGTATCCAGTGTACCACTCGGGTGACCTCTTCTATCTGCGCTAAGAAGATGGATGTCCCACAATCTCCCGCGCATCTAACATCAACCTGTCAACTTCCCTTGAGCATTTCCACCCATCTCTGGAAGACTCAGCATGAGTGGATGTATCCACTCCTGGATCCTCTACATGCGGTTGCTCCACATCAATTTGAGGCTCCTCCTCCTTAGGAACTGAAAGTTCCTCCTCTGCATGCAACTTGAGCTCCCTCTCAAGTGATACTCACATGGCTTTCTACTCGTCGAACTTCAGATCTTTGCGTACCATTGTCCTCTGACTGGTAGGCAGGTACACCCGATAGTTATGGGGCATATCAGTGTACCGCATAAGTATTCCCAACTCAGTTGTTGGGTCTAGCTTCTTTCGAGCATCTTTGGTCACATGGAAGTAAACCGATGATCCAAAGATTCAGAAGTGACTCACATCTGGTCGCTACCCAGAAAAGGCCTCCATAGGTGTCTTCATTCCCAGTATACGGTGCGGGCTTCTGTTTTGCAAGTATACAGTTGTATTGCATGCCTCAACACACAAATGCAGTGGTAGGCTTTGGTCATGCAACATCGCTTGAGCTGTTCCCACTATCAATCTATTCTTCCTTTCGGCCACCCCATTCTGTTGTGGGTTATGGGCTGCCGTCAACTCCTGTTTAATTCCTTCTGCAGCGCAAAAGTCCTTAAACTATTGGGAGACATACTCTTCACCATTGTCGCTATGCAAGGCTTTTATTTTCTTTCCAGATTCTTTCTCTGCCAAGGCTTTAAACTCACAAAACCTCAAGAAGGTCTGATCCTTCTTTTTCATAAAGTAGATCCAGCATCTATGAGAAAAATCATCAATAAAAATAACATATTACCTTTGTTTAGCGGTGGAGGCTGTAGAGAATGGTCCACAAACATCTGTGTGAGCTCACTCTGGGATTGCTCCAGCTCTACTGTCTCGATCCAGAAAGGAAGATTTCTCATACTTACCCAAGGTACAACCTTTGCATGTCTTCGTCTGCTTCAATTTTCCCTTGAGAAGTTCAGTGGAAATCTGCTACAGGATCTTCAGGGCTCCATGGTGCAAGTGGCCCAATATTATATGCCATAGCTCGCCAACATCTTGGCTCTACACCATCTTAGCTTTGGAACTTAATGCAAGACAGTCATCTACCTCCAGCTTGTAGAGATTCTTTACTTGAATCCTAATTCTCTTGGTCTATCCAGTGCCATTATGCCTCAGGAATACCTTTCCTTTAATAAAGACTACATCATAGCCTTTATCTTCCAGCATAGCAATGGACACAAGATTCTTCTTCAGACCTGGTACATACTTTACATTAGTTAGGGTGAGAGGAGCTCCATGCTCCCTCTGAAACACAATTGTATCTTCACTTGAAACACGGTACTTTCCATCATCGCCCATCTCGATCCACATCTGGAGATCTTTCTCCTCCAGGGTATTGAAAAGATTCTTGTCACTAGACATGTGGAAAGAGGTTCCACTGTCCAGGTACTAAACACATACCACCATGGATGAAACCATGCATGCAATAAGAGAGAAATCCAACTCAAACTATGAGTCAAGTGCCTCACCATCAAATCCCTTCGAGGATCCCTTCTTGGATTTCTTCTGTGGACAATTCGTAGCATAATGGCCCACTTCATGACAATGAAAGCATCGCACTTTTGATTTGTCAAACTTCTTCCCACCATGGGAAGAACTGGATTTGGAATGGGACGCCTTCCCTTTCCCCTTCCTCACCTTACTCGCTAAGGTTAGATTTTACTCATAATCTTGCTTTGATGAGGATCCATCTCTGGTGCTTCTTCTTATCTCCTCTCGCATCAGATCCAACCAAATTCATTCCCAATCTGGCAGTTTTTCTCTTACATTTACCAAGTCTTGGTAGCTATGCCAGCTCTTAGGAAGACCGAGGAGCGCAAGACTCACCATGTCATCATCGACTGTCATGATCCCTACACTTCCAAGGTCATCCCTGCAGGTGGTGAGCTTGTTCAGATATGTAGAGATCGTGTCACCCTATTCACACTTGATTTTCTGAAGCTTGTCTTTCAACGCCAGCTTCCTCTGGTCACTTCTATTCTAATATAGATCTTTTAATGTTTTCCACATCGAAAACGGTGTCTCCTTCCCATGGAGACTTGAGACTATGTGGTCTCAAACTCCCTCCAGAAGGATTCTCCTTGCTCTAGACACACATTTCTTCAATTCTGCCAATTCTATAGCATTAGCCGCTGGCGGCTTAGGGACTTCTTGATCAATGAAGTCCTTTAGACTGTTATCCTATAACATTGCTTCCATGCGATTCTTCTAGGCTATATAATTCGAGCTACCATCAAGGGCATACTCGAGTCTTAAACTATTGAACGCCATTGGTGAAATTGAGATGTGATAAGAACTCAATTTCTATTCATGAACCTCAAACTTCGAACTTCTCCCTTCTTGTATACTGTTCTTGACTTTGATCACCTTTGCTCTGATACCATGTAGAAATTCCCATTGTAGATCAATAGATTATGTAATATACTAAAGCAAAATACAAGATCTACTTCTACAACAAACTTGCGGAAGCTTAATTGAAAATAAGCAAGATCAAATAGAACACATATAACTAAGAATGATGAGAAATCAATCACACATGAACACAAAAGAATACTCTAGGGAAAGCGTAAGCTAAAACCCAGATCTCTGTATTATCATACAAGTGGAAATATGTTCAAACTACACAAAGAATCAGCTCACAAGCTATCCTACTCTCTGCCCAATCAAACAACCCAGCTCACAGACTGAATAGACACAAGATATGCCTTCCCTCAGCCCTCCAAGCCTCCTATTTCCTTTCACAGTTTTCCTTGGGGTTCAATGCTGCCACTTGTGTGAATTGGCCTCATCACACACTCATTAAACCCAAAAGTAATTGCGCAATCTCCACAGAATGAATTCCTTCTGCATGCAAGAGATATCCTCCATGGAATATTCCTGCAACTGATAGTACAATGTCCCATCATCTGATCTTAATTGGGTCTCTGTCTAAATTGACATGCATGAGTTATATATGAGAGAATATTCAATTATTTGAAGTGCAGTAGTTACAAGCATGCATGCATTAACTAACTAAACTCACAATTAGTTCAACAAACTATTTGAACTAATCTAACTAGACTTAACTTAGTTAACTAAGTTAACTAATTACAACTCAAATTACAACTCATCCTTATCTCTTTAACTAAGGGATAAATTCCTCAATTAATGGGATAATTGTTGCATGTCCTCACATAGACTTCATGTTTGATTTTCTACAACTAATTAAATCAAGATGAATTAATTAATTATTAATCAAATAGTTGCTAAGATCAAATTCAAATTTTACTTCTCTATTTTAGTTCAAGGACTAACTAAAATAGGAAGGTATCTCGAAATGCTATTTACGACAGTGCTAATTTTAGCACTTTTATTTTTAGCATTTCTTGTTGCTATTTTCAACACCCCAGACCCCATAGAGGGGGGTTACCTGCACCCCTCAAACCCCTATGACCCCTCCGCTACGTAGTCAACGCAATGAAGGGGGGGCTCCTCCCCCATCTAACTCTCTGGTTAACTACGTGGGTTAGTCATGGAAAGAATATAACACAACCCAACATTCTCCCACTTGTTGTTTTCTTTCCACAAGGGGCGACAAGAGAGCTTAGTCATTTGTCCGACCCTGCAATGCCCATTATTTCTCTACACTAAGAGAACTTCTCAGAGCTCACAAATTTTTTCAATGCATCTGCAGTATTGTTCAAAGTGTCCACCTTTACCAACAACACCTTTTTGTCTTCTATCATATCCCTCACAAAGTGATACTGAACATCAATGTGCTTTGTCTTTGAATGATAAGCAGGGTTCTTTGCCAAGAAAATTGCACTTTGGCTGTCACAGTCTATCCTTATAGCTCCCTGTACTAACCCCATACTTGAACACAATCTCTGCAACCAAACTGCTTCCTTGCTTGCATGAGTGGCTGCCATGTATTCTGCCTCTGTAGTTGATAGTGCCACTACAGATTGTTTCTTACTCATCCAACTGACTGCACCTCCAAATAGGTTAAACACATACCCACTTGTAGATCTTCTCTGATCCAGATCTCTAGCCCAGTCTGCATCAACAAAGCCACGAATATCCAACACTCTGTCCAATCCTGGTCTTCCTTGGTAGCACAAACCACAATCACTGGTGCCACACAAATACCTGAAAACCGACTTCACTGCTATCTACTACTCCTTCCCTGGTTTTGACATAAATCTTCTCAATACTCCCACTACATGTGCAATGTATGGTCTAGTACAGACCATTGCATACATCAGGCTATCGATTGCACTTGCATATGGAACACGGGACATGTCCTCTTCCTCTTCATATATCTTGGGACACTGTTCAACAGATAACCTCACATCTACAGGAATAGGAACCTTCACTGGTTTACTATCCTGCATATTAAACCTCTGTAGTATTGTCTCAACATACTTCCTCTGGTTTAAACAGAGCTTCCTCTTTTCTCGGTCTCTTTTAATTTCCATGCCCAAAATATAGTTTACAGCACCAAGATCTTCCATGTCGAATTTGGAGGACAATTGAGTCTCCAAATCCTGGGTAATTTCTTTGTCATTTCCAACTAGCAACATATCATCCACAGACAAGACCAGATAAATAACGCGGTCACCAATTAATTTAAAATACACATAGTGATATTCTTTGCTTCTGGTGAAGCCAAGTCCCCGTATAAATGTATCAAATTTCTAATACCACATCCTTGGTGACTGTTTTAACCCATACAGAGACTTCTTTAACTTGCATACCATTTCTTTCTTACGCTTCACCGCAAAACCTTTAGGTTGCTTCATTTAGATCTCCTCTTCCAGATCCCCATGAAGAAATGTTGTCTTCACATCCATCTATTCTACCTCGAAATCAAAAGCAGTATCAACAGATAAAAGTAATCTAATAGAAGCTACCTTGGAAACAGGAGAAAAAATATCACCAAAATCAATTCCTGGCACCTGGGAATAACTTTTTGCTACCAACCGAGCTTTGTATTTCTCCACCTTTCCTTCTGCATTTGTCTTCTTCTTGAACACCCATTTTCTACCAATGGGTTTCCTTCCAACCGGCAACTCTACCAGATCCCAAGCCTCATTTTTGTGTAAAGAGGCCATTTCATCAACCATGGGCTCTTTCTAGAGTTTTCCATCCTCTGAATCTACTGCTTCCTTCATAGTTCTGGGATCATCATCAGTAAAAAATAAAGCAAAATTTGAATATAAAGAAGATGCACTATACCTTTCTGGCTACCTTCTTTCTTGAACTAATCTTCTCACACCCAGAGTTTGTGGCTCTTCGTCTTCTGAGTCCTCCTCTGCTATAGAGTCTGATTCTTCCTCCTTAAGCTCAAACTCTATCTTCTCAGATCCTTTGTTTGGACTTCATGTTTAATAACATCTTTCACCTCTCTGAACACCACATCTTGGCTGTACATAACCTTCCTAGTTACTAGGTTCCAAAGCTTATAACCCTTTAAACCATCCTTATACCCAATAAAGATGCACTTTCCAGATTTACTATCCAACTTGGTTCTTTTCTCCTTTGGAACATGTACATATGAATCACATCCAAATACCCTCATATGTGAAAGAGAGGGTTTCTTACTAGTCCATACCTCTTGTGGAGTCTTATCCTCCAACACTGATGAAGGTGATTTGTTGACTTGGTAACATGCTGTCTCCACTGGCTCTACCTAGAATTCCTATCTTAACTTGGCACCAATGAGCATGCTTCTTGCCCTTTCCATCAACGTCTTGTTCATTCTTCCTGCAACTCCATTTTGCTCAGGTGTGTATGGAGTAGTCTTCTGCCATGCAATACCACACTTCTTACAGAATTATTCAAATTCCTTACTGCAAAACTCTCCACCGTTATCTGTCCTCAACACCTTTACCTTATTCTCTGTCTGGTTTTCCACCAGAGCCTTAAATTCTTTAAACCTATCAAAGACTTCATATTTTTTCTTAAGGAAATATCCATGTATTCCTTGAGAAGTCATCTATAAATGATACATAGTACGACTTACCCAGTGATGGAACCTTCACAGGTCCAAACACATCACTGTGCATAAGCTCTAATATCTGTTTCGCCCTCTTACCACCAGAGGGGAAACTCACCCGATTCTACTTCCCATATACACAATTTTCACAAAAATCAAAATACAAAGAGCTATTACTCATACCTTCTACCATACCTTTACCATGAAGTATTCGAAGGCCCTTCTCTCCAATATGTCCAAGTATTTGATTCCACAACATGGTCTTCTCTCCAAAGACCACTAGATTTCCTGCTCCTCTTTCAAGAACCACAGAACTATTGCACCCATCAACAATAGTGCTACCTTGTAGCTTGTACGGAGTTCCAATCCGAACTCCCTGCATCAATACCAGTGCTCCCTGATCCATCTTGTAGGTATCCTTCTCAAACACTATTTTTACACCTACATCATCCAACTTGCTTATGAAAATCACATTTCTAGCCAATGCAGGAATATGCAAAACACCCAGAAGTGTTCTAACCCTTCCACCTTGCAACTTCAACTTTACTTTTCCGTGACCAACAATTCTAGCCTTCCTGTCATCCCCTAAGAAGACATCACCACCATCATATTTCTCATACTCGCAGAACCACTCTCTATGGGGAGTGAAGTGAAAGGATGCACCTGACCAATCAACCATGCTTCATGATCTATACATGCGTACTTGAAGAAGCCAAGTACACATCCCCACCTTTATCTGAGATGGTTTTCACCTTTGCAGAAGGAGCATCATCAGATCCCTTTCCTTTGTCAGGAGATTTAGATTTACAGTCCCATTTGTAGTGCCCTTCCTTTCCACATTTCTAGCAAACCACCTTTACAGGTTTTCCTAGAGATTTAGATCTCCCTCTAGATTTAGATCTCCCACTCGATGACTTATTTTTGTTTTTGTTCTGGGACCATCCTTGTATAGACAAGGCATCACCATTCTAGCTCTCCATATTTTTCCGTTTCATCTCCTCTGTCAGTAAGGATGAGACTATTTCATCAAACTTCAAGGTAGTTGCATTGCTACCTATTGCAATAACCAGACTATCCCACGAATCTGGTAGAGAACATAACAAATTGATGCACTTATCTTCATCTGAAATTTTAATATCAATAGATGCTAACTGGCTTACCACAGTATTAAATGCATTCAGATGTTCTGTCACCGAGTCTCCATCTTTCATCCTCAGGTTATACAACTTTTTCTGTAGGAACAATTTATTCACCAGAGACTTAGATTGGTACAAAGTCCCTAACTTGTCCCACAAATACTTCACCGTAGCTTCCCCTGATACGCCAACAATATTGAATCTGAGACACACAATCGTATTGTGCTCTTTGCCTTCTGATCCAACTTCTTTCATTCTTTATTGGACACTCCCGTTGGTTTAGTACCCGTATCTACGCAATCCACTGATCTTTATCCACCAACAGATCCTCCATATTGAGTTTCCACAACTCAAAACTCTCATTAAATTTCTCGATCTCTATCATTCCACTGCTCACCATCTTCTTTCACCACCAGAATCGATCTCGCAGATCTCCCACTAAACAAGGTCTACCACAAGCCCAAGAAAAACCCCTTAGCAACAAAGGCGTCCCCTTGAAGCCAAAACAACTCTGATACCAAATGTAGGTTTTATCCCCATACAAAAATTACCTGCATACGAATTCTAAAACACAAAAAATAAAAAATGTGAGAGCATAACACATAAAACACATATACATAGAGATTTTCCCCTGGATCCCAAAACTGGGACTATTAGCTTGATTTTTCATTATCTTCCTTTCAATGTTACAATACATATTTATACATGCTGAAGCATCCAATACCATGGACCGAAAACCATCGCGTCCAAAACCATGGGCGAAAATCATGCACAAAACCATAGGTAGGTCTGCCCAACCTAATATAGGGTCCAAGGAACAAAATTTTCCAGGGCACTATCATGAACCCCATAGAGGGGGGTTACCTGCACCCCTCAAAACCCCTATGACCCCCCCGATACACAATCAACGCAACAAAAAAGGGGCTCCACCCCCCCCTCTAACCCCCCCGGTTAACTACGTGGGCTAGTCATGGAAAGAATATAACAAAACCCAACAACAAGATGAGGCACCAGAATACAACATGTAGTTATACAATCTATAACCATTAACCACGCCCAATTTGGGCTACATCCATAGAGAAACAACTCGTCATTCTTTTTATATTATCTAGAAAAATGAAGAGATAAAACCTACAATAGATCCATTGTAATTTCCTCTTCGCTCTCACACAAGCTCCTCTCTCTCTCACTCAAAATAATCATACACAACCACAATATGATTCCGTCATATAAACTTAGGGCTATCTTCGAGAGAAAAAAACCCTAAATTAACATAACTTATACCGTCAGATCACCCGCCTAATGAATGATCCTGATTGACTACGAAATTATGATATTTTACAAGGCAATTTTTCATGTATTTTAGCTTCAAGGGTGTTTCCCCTGAACCCCCACCAAGGGAGGCTCATAAAAGTAATTTTCGCACCCCCCCCCAGATCCCCCCTGATGAAGATTAAATGAGTGACATTCCACCCCATTAGGAACACAACTCCAACATGACTGAAACAAAAGTCTCTGAACAATCAGGAAGATAATCAAGCTACATACCCAACAATATCCCACTCGGAGACTAGTTATAACAACTCCACAACCACTTCACTTGCTGGACAATGCTTCCACTTTAGATCTGGATATTTCTCATTTTCATCATCATAATTGAAGACCATTTGAAATTGAGCATAATCTTAGTTTCTCCCTGGTTACAACTTTTGTTAACATATTTGCAGGATTTTGGCTAGTGTGTATCTTTTTTAGCTTCATCTGTCCATCTTCCAACATTGACAATATGAAATGGTACCTGAGTTGTATATGTTTAGTCTTGGAATGAAATGTTGAGTTCTTTGTAAGAAGAATGAAACTCTAGTTGTCACTTTAAAACCTGCCCATCTCTTGCTTCTCGCCTAACTCTGTTATGAAACCAGCTCACAAAAAGATAGAAAAGATAGATCAATGCCTTAGAATTCAGCCTCTTCGAGGATTACACAAATGAACAATTCTTGGATGATACAAATGACTAGACCTCCTTTCTATATATTGGAGTCTAAGGGGTCATAGTATAATCAGAATCGACCTAAAAATAATAACATAAGGGCGCAATAATAACAATAGTGGGCTTCTATGGGGCATAATAATAACAATATGGGGACTACATGGGCACAACAATATAATAAGGGGGTTGTACTAATAACAATAAGGGGTTACACTAGTAGTATAGGGACCTAACATGCCCCTCTCCTTCGAAAAGTGTTGTCCTCAATGCTTGAGTAGTTCTTCATGATTCTGTATAAATTTCTTGTCCTCCCATGTGGAATTTTCATTAGGTAAGTTCTTCCACTTGATTAAATAATCTGAAATTGATAGATTTCGTAGCTGTCTATGACTACTCTAGGTTCCAATATGATTTTCCCTTCCTTGTCAAGTTCTGGCAATATTTTTTGAACTAGGATCTTCTACAAATTTTGTATGAGTGGCCACACTTCTTCATCCTTCTTCCATTCACCCTTTGCTTCGTTATCCAATCTAGTTGGATAATATAAATAGCACAAAACAATGCTTCCACATCCTCATCCTTTCTTGAGAGTGCATCTGCAACAACATTTTGCTTCTCTTTTTTGTAGATGATTTCAAATTCATAACCCAACATATTTGTGACCCATTTTTTATGTTCTTCTAAAGATAATCTTTGTTCTAAAAAGTATTTAAGACTATCATGATCCATTTTTACCTTGAAGTGTCTTCCCATTAGTTAAGGCCGCCATTTCTTAAGTGCATGTAGTATTGTCAACATTTCCTTCTCATAAATAGCTTGCTTGAGATGTAGTCGTAAAAATACCCAATTGCTTACACAAAAACTTCTTTCACTACAATGTTGATTTACCCGATGTTTCATTCGATTTTGCACCAAAGTGGCGTTATCCTTTAAAAGTTGGAGAACTTTTGTTGATGCTTGATGTGATCTTTCACTTCTTGAATCTTTTTATTTTTAATATGTCCTTTTTTCTTGAGAGTTTGAGGAGTTGTAATTTCTTCTAATGCATTACAAGATATGGTTGGATTCATTTCTTGATTCTCGATGTGATCTTTCACTTCTTTAACATTTTTCTTCTTGATATGTCCTTCTATCTTGATAGTTTGAGGAGTGGTAATTCCAGCCAATGCATTACAAGATATGGTCGAATTCATTTCTTCTTTGTCAATGAGATCTTGGGACCAGTGGGTTATGGGCCCTATACTACTAGTAGTATAGGGACCTAACAAAATCATCCAAAAACCTTTTTAAGCAAATCATTTCTTTACTAACCTCTATAGCAACAACATACTCTGCTTCCATTGTTGAAAGTGCAACAATGTTTTGCAACTTTGAAATCCAACTGATAGTTGTTCCACCTAAAATAAACACATACCCTATGGTGCTCCTCCTATTATCTCTATCACCTACCATATATGCATCAACATATCCATGTAGAGAAATTTTTGAACCACCAAATCATAATGCTTTGTTTTTGGTACCTCTCAAATACCTGGGAATCCACTTCACTTCCATCCAATTCTCTTTTCTTAGATTTTTCATACACCTGCTTACAACTCCCACTGCATGTGCAATATCGAGCCTTATGCAGACCATTGCATACATTAAGCTTCCAACTGGTGATGCATATGGAACTTTACACATATAATCCATATCTTCTTGGGTCTTGGGACACATCTCCTTACTTATTTTGAAATGACTAGCCAAAGGTGTACTAACTAGTTTTGCATTATGTATATTAAATATTTCCAACACCTTTTTTATGTACTCACTCCAAGACAATGTTAATTTGAGATTTTTCCTCTCTCTAGTTATTATCATACCAAGTATTTGTTTTGCACCACCCAAATCCTTCATTGCAAATGAATTTTCCAATTTTCTTTTGAGCACATTTATTTCCTACATGTTAGACCCTGCAACAAGCATGTCATCTACATACAATAGCAATATAATATAGCTTCCGTCATTTTATTTTTTAATATAAACACAATGGTCAAAGTGACATCTAGTATAACCTTGTTTAGATATAAGCCTATCAAATTTTAGATACCACTGTCATGGAACCTGTTTTAAGCCATACAAAATCTTCTTTAACTTGCATATTAATTTCTCCTTTCCTATGACCTCATATCCTCATCGTTGCTGCACATATGTTTATTCCTCCAAATCCACATGGAGAAAGGTTGTATTTAACTCTAATTTCTCAAGATGCAAAGCTTTTGCTGCCACTGGACTTAAAATCGTTTTTATTGAAGTAATTTTAACAACAGGAAAAAAAAATCATCGAAGTCTATACCTTTCTTTTGTGCAAATCCCTTCACAACAAGTTTAGACATATACCTCTATTTACCTCCATCTTCTTCTTTCAACCTATAAACCCATTTATTCTATAATGTTGCTTTACTAGTAGGAAACTTGACTAAATCCTAAGTCTGGTTCTGCATCAAGGAGTCCATCTCTTCTTCCATGGCTTGCTCCCACTTCTTCCTTGTTTCTACTTGCATTACTTCTTTATATCTTTCTGGTTTACCAGAATCAGTCAATAATACATAATATAATGAAGGAGTGTATCATTCAGGGGGTCTACTTATCTTGGTAGATCTTCTAACACCAGTTTCAGGTGTTTGGCATGCCTGTTGCTATTATGGTTGTTGTTGTTGTTGTGGCTACTGATCTTATAATTTTCAGGAATAATTACTTTTTTTGTGATCTCATCAAGCACTGTGTATTTTTTTTTTCCTTTTCCTGTTTCTTTCTGATCCAGGTGGATATTGGTGGCCACCTACCAAGTCCATATGGACCCCCATCATTGTTTCTCTCAGCATTTTCAGTTTCCTTAATTGTAGCACAACTTACTATTTTTAGCAGTTTTTTGGGTCCTGAACTTCGGGAGTCGTTTTGAGGCCCTAAACGACGTTTTTTGGGAAATCTGGGGGCAACATGGGTCCATGGACTGATGGTGCCCTTCCCAAAGTGGTAGTTCTCGAATAGATCTTTCTAACGAGCTATCATACGCGTCAAACGGAGATCATATGCCAAAGTTACGACCCCGGGAAATTGATGTACCAATTTACCCAAACAGGGCCCACAAATTCGCGTTTCATCTTCTAGGGTTAGGTTTTGGGATGTGAAGGGTTTTTCATTGTTTCTCAACAATAAATAGGCCTATGAGCCTCATTGTAACACAGTTCAGAAGCATGTAGTCACCACATCTCTTCTCAGAGATAAGCTACCATCGCCCTAGCTGGTTTATTTCCATTTCTGGTTGTAAGCATATCTCAGTATTTTCCATTAATGAAATGAAGTATTATTTCCGCTGCATACTTGTGTATATGGTTATCTCTGTATTTTGTTGCGTTCCTATTTAAATCCGGATCAGTGGTATCAGAGCGGTCTGCTTTTTCTCTGTTTTTCTTTGCATGTCCCCAACGAGGTCAGGATATAAGGAGTTAGGGCTTGAACTGGTCGAACCTTTGCAAGACAAGCCTCGCAAATCCCGACGGCCTCCCATGGCGGATGAGAAGAAAGACGAGGGGGCAGGAGATCCTATCAAAATATTGCTCGAAGAAGCGCTCGAGCGGCAAAAGAATGCGATGATGGATAGCTTTGCACATATCCTTCAGCAGCTACCCAGAGGCGACGCATCAGCTTCCAACAGCTACTCTGGAAATGCCACACCCTTTAAGGTACAAGTTAATTTTGAGATCCCCATCTTCAAGTGTCAAATAGACACAGATGCCGTAAATAAATGGTTAAATCTGCTCAATGGGTATTTTTTTGTTCATGAATTTTCAAGTCGGGAAAAGATTGTTTTCGCTCTTCTCAAAGCAGCCCCCCACGTCAAGGACTGGTGAGAAACCTACTGCGAGAAGAAGGATGAAAGTACGGGCTCACTTTTTTCAGCCGCACCCGCTTGGAATGACTTTTGGGATGCCATCAAGGAGCAGTACTACCCTGTCAAAAGCTATGAGGACAAATACATCAAATGGACCACACTGCGGCAGGGACGAGACCGAGATGTGCCGGAGTTCAGAAACATTTTTCATACCCTTCGCACACAGTTGGGTATCAAAGATTTTGAGCTGCATCTGGTACTCAAATACCATGGCTACCTACACAAATTCATCCAGGAAGAGATGGAGTTCCTGAACATCTCCTCACTCGGCACGGCATACCAATATGCTGTCAAAATTGAGCAAAAGTTCAAACAGAAGAAGCGAGACTTTGGATCTGAAAATCTAAGGACTAGAGGACAAAGGCAAGGCGAGGTGACCCAAGACAACCCGTTGAAGCCGCAAGAAAAGAACAACACCATGAAGTCGAAGAAGGACACAAGAAAGTGGTGTGAGTTCCATAAGAGTCCCACTCATAACACAAGTGAGTGTCGGACCAAGCAGTCGTTGGTGGCCGAGTTGAAGGCTTCTGAATCAGATGCATGTTCCGACCTTAAGCCAGAACCCAACAAGGGTAATGGCAAAGGGAAGCAGATCATTGATGCAGAGCCTAGCGCCACTATTGCCACCGCCAAGATCCAGAAGAATGAGCCTGAAGACCTAGAGGAGGGGGAGCGCCTTTTCCACTCACAAATGTGGGTGAAGGGTTCACCGCTGCAATTCATTATTGACAGTGGGAGCCAGAAGAACCTCGTTTTAGCAAAGATCGTGAAGCGATTGGGCCTACCGACTACACCATACCCGCAGTCGTACAATATTGGGTGGCTTCACGAAGGACGAGATCTCAAACTTTGCCAACAGTGCCGCCTTCCCTACAGCATCAAGCCCTTCACAGATGAGGCATTGTGTGATGTTACACCTCTGGATGTTTGTGATGTATTATTAGGCCAACCATACTTGTGGAGACGACATGTTGTGTATGAGTCAAGGCCTCGTGCTGTTATTATTTCTTTGAATAATTCATTATATAGGATACCGGAGGTAGCCCCACCTACCGCCACATCTTTGATCACTACTAAGAAAGGCAGCAAGCTCATCTCTCAGACCAGGAAATTCATCTGTCTGGTTCACTCCACATAGCAGTAGCAGCAAAGGGATACGGTCATGACAGAACACAGGAACAACTTCTCCTCACCCACAAGGGTACCACACAAGTTTCAGGTGGGCAAAAAGTCTGGTTGCATCGACAGAAAGAATGCCTTACCAGAACCCATCAGAAGCTCATACCACTCCGACAAGATCCTTACAACAGTACCAAGGCTATGGGGAACAATGCTTTGGAGCACATCATTCCTCCATTCCTTCGCCTGCACCAAGTATTCAATGTGCACCGTCGTCGACCATGCTTCCCACCATTGCTGGACACATCAGAGATTGCAGGACAAGTTCAGCAGATGGAGGAACTCAACGCAATGGGGACCATTGCTTCCTAAGGGGGGAGGAATGATCCAGGTGGATGTTGGTGGCCACCCACCTATCCCATTTGGACCCCCACAACTGTCTCTTTTAATTTTTCAGCTTCCGTAATTGTAGCACAATTTACTATTTTTAGCAGTTTTTTCGGGTCCTGAACTTCCGGAGCCATTTTGAGGCCCTAAACGGTGTTTTTTTTTTTAAATCTGGGGGCAACATGGGTCCATGGATCACTATTACTCTTCCCAAAGTGGTAGTTCTTAGATAGATCTTTCTAACGAGCTATCGTACGTGTCAAACGGAGATTGTATGCCAAAGTTACAACCCCGGGAAATTGATGTACCAATTTACCCAAACGGGCCCACAATTTGGCGTTTCATCTTCTAGGGTTAGGTTTTGGGATGTGAAGGGTTTTCCATTGTTTCTCAACAATAAATAGGCCTTCGAGCCTCATTGTAACACAGTTCAGAGGCATCGTAGCCAGGCCAGCACTCGCTAAGAGGCTACCATCGGCCCTACTTAGTTTATTTCCATTTCTGGTTGTAAGCATATTTCAGTATTTTCCATTAATGAAATGAAGTATTGTTTCCGCTACATCTTTGTGTATATGGTTATCTCTGTAATTTGCTGCGTTCATGTTTAAGTCCAGATCAAATGTATTGACCCCTATTTCAATCTCAAACCCTCTCTAACTCTCAAACTCTCGTTTCTCACTCAAACCTCTATCATCTCAACTCTGCTAATCCTTTTCATTACATTTTCTTTCTTTTATGAGTCATACTCTATTCTAACTGCACTAACAACTCGATCTCTATTTTGATCAGTCTAACAATCAAATCTCTATCTTTAAGCTCTATTACACACCTATGCTAACAACTTAGCCTCAGTCTAAAATAAGATAATTTAATAACTATTACAATAATGAAGTAAAACTCATCTTCGAGAGATCCAACCCTCTCTACTAAAAACTGACTTTTTGACCACTCAGGTCATGAAATTTGTTATGAAACCAGCTCAAGAAAAAGATAGAAAAGATAGATCAACGCCTTAAAATTCAGCCTCTTCGATGGGGCAACCTCCTTTACATTACATAAATGAACAATTCTTGGATGATTCAAATGAAAACCTCCTTTCTATATATAGGAGTCTAAGGAGTCACAATATAACCCATCCGACCTAACAATAATAATATAAAGCCACAAAATAAACAATAGAGGGATTCTATGGGGCACAGTAATAACAATATGGGGACAATAGGGGCACAACAATATTAATAAGGGATACAACTACAATAGTAATGGGGTAATCACTAGTATTATAGGGACCCAACATGCCCTCTCCTTCAAAAAAGTGTTGTCCTCAACGCTTGAGTAGTTCTGGATGCTTCTGTATAAAATTCTCATC